>JAFEMH010003155.1:0-285729 GCA_022495995.1 Adenophora triphylla var. japonica
GAATAAGTTTTATATTTATTTAAATGATATGCTTTATGGTATTGCATAATTCATTGATTGGACTTTATGTTCTTGATGTTGATGGAGAAACAAAATAGTGTTGAAATTTTTTATCATGTGGACAAGAAGTCTCACAAACCGAATGGCGTGAACAACTCGTTCATGGCGTGGCATTACAGCTTGGTGCATATAAGCGAAGAAACGCATTTCTAAACTCCACTTGAAAGATGGAGATGTTTAGACTCGCATGATTATGAATCTTATGAGATATGTGAATCTTGTTTATTGGGTAAAATGACCAAACCACCCTACACTAAGAGTAGTGAAAAGGCTAGTGACTTATTGGGCCTAATACATACTGATGTATGCGGACCAATGAGCAGCATTGCTAGGGGAGGATTTCGGTATTTCATTACATTCACAGATGACTTATCTAGATAAAGTCCAAAAGTGAATCGTTTGAGATGTTTAGAATATTTCAAAATGAAGTACAAAATCAACTTGGCAAAACAATTAAGGACTTCGATCCGATTGTGGTGATGAGTATTTGAGCCCAGAGTTTGACAATCATCTCAAAAACTGTGGAATTGTTTCAGAGTTGACTCCACCCGGAATGCCACAATGGAATGGTGTTTTCGAGAGGAGGAATAGAACCCTATTAAATATGGTTCGTTCGATGATGAGTCAAGTAGACCTTCCTATATCCTTTTGGGGATATGCATTAGAGACTGCTGCGTTCACACTGAACATAGTCCCTACTAAATCGGCTCCTAAGACCCCACATGAGATGTGGCATGGAAGAAAATCTAGTTTGTCTTTCATGAAGATTTGGGGTTGCGAAGCTTATGTGAAGAGACTTGTCTCTGATAAGTTAGCACCTAAATCTGACAAGGTTATTTTCGTTGGTTACCCTAAGGAAACCAAAGGGTATTACTTTTATAACCGCGTTGAGAATAAAGTGTTTGTTGCTCAATATGATACTTTTCTTGAAAAACAGTTTCTCAATAAAGCATCTAGTGCGAGTAAAATTGATCTTGAAGAAGTTCAAGAACCCGAAAATAACATGGAACCGATAGTAGAGACTGAACCAAATCCACAAGAAGTTGTGGAACCGGTTCAAGATCCACAAGTTCATCGTAGATCGGATAGGTTACGATCCTCACCCGAGAGATATGGGTTTCTCGTGTCGAAAAGTAATGAAGTGGAAGTCATTGAGAATGACGAACCAACTTCCTATCAAGAGGCGATGTTCGATCTCGATTCGGATAAATGGTTAGAAGCCATGAAATCCGAATTGCAATCCATGTCGGATAATCAAGTTTGGAACTTGATTGAGCCACTCGAAGGTGTAAAAACCATAGGGTACAAGTGGGTCTTCAAGAAGAAGACTGACATGGATGGGAAGGTGCATACTTACAAGGCTAGGCTTGTAGCAAAGGGATATAGGCAAACTCATGGTGTAGACTATGATGAAACCTTCTCGCCTGTTGCCATGCTTAAGTCTGTTAGAATTTTGATTGCCATAGCTGCATATTATGACTATGAGATATGGCAAATGGATGTCAAAGCCGCTTTCCTTAATGGAAAACAGCTTGAGGATGTGTATATGACACAACCCTAAGATTTTGTCGATCCACGAAATTCTAACAAGGTATGCAAGTTGTAGAGATCCATTTATGGATTGAAGCAAGCTTCTAGGAGTTGGAATATTCGTTTTGACGAGAAAATCAAAGAGTTTGGTTTTGTCAAGAACGAAGATGAACCTTGTGTATACATGAAATTCAGTGGGAGCATTGTGCTATTTCTCTTATTGTATGTCGATGATATCTTACTCATTGGAAATGACATTCCTGCGCTTGAGACTGTCAAGTCTTGGTTAGGAAAATGTTTCTTAATGAAAGATATGGGCGAAGCCGCTTACATCCTTGGTATCAAGATCTATAGAGATAGATCTAAGAGGATAATTAGTTTAAGTAAAAGTATCTACATTGACAAGGTTCTTTATAAGATTCAAAAATGAAAAATTCTAAGTGAGGAATTTTGCCAATGGGTTATGGTGTTACTCTTAGCAAGACGCAGTGTCCTAAGACAACTGATGAGCGAAAGAGGATGAATGAAGTTCCATACGCTTCGGCTATTGGATCTATCATGTACGCTATGATTTGTACTAGACCCGACATCTCATATGCTTTGAGCATGACGAGTCGATACCAATCTGATCCTGGTGAGAACCATTGGATGGCAGTCAAGACGATCCTAAAATACTTAAGAAGGACTAAGGATGCGTTCTTGGTATTTGGAGGGATGGAAGAAGATCTTGTTGTAAGAGGTTACACAGATGCTAGCTTCCAAACCGACAAGGATGATTTGCGATCACGGTCGGAATTTGTGTTTATGCTTAACGGAGGTGCGATATGTTGGAAGAGTTCCAAGCAGAGTACTGTTGCCGATTCTACTACTGAGGCCGAATATATAGTGGCATCTGATGTAGCTAAGGAGGCAGTTTGGATCAAGAAGTTCATTAGTGACTTGGAAGTTGTTCCAAGTACCACTAATCTGGTGGAACTTTATTGTGACAATAATGGTGCATTGTGCAAGCAAATGAACCAAGGTCACATCAGTGATCCAAACATATACTTAGACGTTTCCATCTCATTCGAGAGTTCATTGATCGAGGAGACATTAAGATATGCAAAGTATCAACCGATGATAATATTGGGGATCCGCTTACAAAGCCCCTCGCGCAAGCAAAGCATGATGGTCATGTGAGGTCCATGGGTATTAGATACATAGATGGAGCCTAGTGCAAGTTGGAGATTGTTGGTGTAATGCCCTAGTCTATAGTTATGTTTAACTTGAACCGTTATGTATCATCTTTATCATTTATTATAGAGTACATGTTTATTTGGTTCATTATATGTTTTGCATGTTTATTATATTGAACTGCGTCCCTAGTTGTTATGAACAACTAATATAAGTTGGTAATGGATAATCATGGAGATGATTATATGCATGGAGATGCACATTACACTTATGGATACTTGCTAGAGAACAAGTATTGGACATGACCTACTTATGAGATTTATGACATGGTGCATTTGTCATGAATAAATCTCATGATAGTCGTGTTATTGAATCCTTTGTACCTGAGATTATCATTGTCTTCCACATTGTGAAGATCGTGTTTGATATAGTCTAACACTATCTTTAATCGGATAGCAATAAGGGCTATGTTAGCATGATTGGATTCATGTAGGGAAGAATGATAAGTCAATATGGGATTTGTCCCTCTTATAAAGAGAGATGTTTGCTTGGGCCCCTCGATGAATGATGTTGATGAAATGTGTGGCCACACTCAAGTGATTTGATAGAGATCAAATGCATTTCAATTATCAACATATTCGAAATCGAGAAAGCATTGAACGAAATGAGTTGACATAGACCATGACTCATGTTCAATTGGACATCGTGGACAAGGGGATTGTGACATTTGATCTATCGAGAAATCAAGCTTTGATGTTATATTAATTGGGTGGATATAATGGTTTGCTAGAAACCACGTATGTCTTGTGAGGTCATGTTTTGACTCATTACCAACATAATATAATTCCTATAGGGTCACACACAAACAACGAATTGATTCTGGCTTTATTATGGAACTGTGGTGTTGGGCGACCGCCGAGGTTTAAGGTGGGCGACCGCCGAGGTTGGTCATGGGCGACCGCCGAGGTTGGTGTAAGCGACCGCGCACATTGATTTGCGAAACCAATGAAAACCTCTATACATGTGGGTGGCCGCCGAGGCAATTGTGGGCGACAGCTCATAGTTGATATGGGCGACCGCTGAGGCATGCAAGGGAGACCGCTCAAGTGGTTTACGAAACCAAAGATAAAAGACTGTACAACTGGGCGACCTCCCAGCCCTGTTTTCAGCAATCCGTTTTTGCTTGAAAAATGACTCTTCTCCCTAAGAGTTAGGGATTTATAACAAGTATAAATAAGATCCTTTTGTCCCAGTTTTGACATACGAATTTTAGGGCTTGATAAACACAATTATCATAATTTTGATTGAGAATCAAAGATCAAAACACCCTAGTTTCAATTCCATATTAGCCGTAGATTATTGAAAAGTGTTTCAATAATCAAGAGGATCATCTAGCAATCCAACAAGGAGTTCTTGGTTTGTTCGCATGTGGATCACCATTAGAGAGAGTTTGTTTTATCTCCTAAGGCTTGAAGCTCCATTGTTGATTTCATCACCAAGTTCGAAGAAGGAAATTAGAAGATTCGACATCAAAGTTCAAGGCTTGAATTTTAAGATATATTTTGACAAACTAAATCGCATTCAAGGTATGTAATTCTATTTCATAGTTTTTCTAATCTCTTCATGCTGGACGGATCTAAGGGCTAGGGTTTTGTTTGTTATTTCTAAGTTCTTCCGCTGCGTTTGTAACCCCAAAACCCAACAAGTTTTTTCGTATGTTTATGGCCTTTGTTGCAATGGTGGAATGACAGTTTTCTCAACAAATCAAAATTGTCCAACCTGACAATGGCACCGAGTTTAACTGCTTGTTTGATTATTTTCTCTCCTCTGGCATTCTATTTAAAACCTCTTATGTCGGCACTCCCCAACAAAATGGGCGTGTCGAATGAAAACACCATCATATTCTAAATGTTGCTAGAGCCTTAAGGTTTCAAGCCCATCTTCCCATTTATTTTTGGGGCGAAACGGTCCTTACCGCTGCTCACTTGATCAATCGAACCCCTTCCCCCTTGTTAGATAATAAAACTATCTATGATATCTTGTTTGGCAAAGCGCCCTTCTATGATTCGCTTCGGATTTTTGGTTCGTTCTGTTATGCTCACAATCAGCATGCTAAGGGTGACAAGTTTGCTAGTAGAAGTCGTAAATGCATCTCTGTGGGTTATCCCTCGGTAAAAAGGGGTGGAAGCTATTTGAACTTGAGACCAAGAAATTCTTCATCTCCCGTGATGTGAAATTCTTTGAGACCGTGTTTCCAAATAGTGATTCTACCACGGTTCCTCATGTTCCGTATTCGGTTGAAATTCTGACTGAGGAGGCTGCGTTTGGCAGCATTGATCTTCCTGTTGAAGACTCCATGGTTCCTACAGTTGAATCTACTGTAGCCGAGCCCGTTACTTTACCCGATGCACAGGAGGATGTTGCTCCTATTGATCCTTCTGCATCGACCGATACTACATCTCCTTCTTCTTCAACGGTACCTTCTGATGAACCTGGACCTAGCACTCTAGGGAGGGATATGAGACAGAAAACTCCCTCGGTTCGTCTTCGCGATTATGTTGCTCTCACTTCTACATCTCCAAGTCCATCCCCCGTCTCTCCTCTTCCAACCGGTTCCTCAGGTACCCCTTATCCTATAGCTCACTATATAAATTGTGATCGTTTTTCTGCAAAATATCGTAACTTTCTTGTAGTGATTACTTTGGCTAAAGAGCCGAATTCCTTTCGTGAGGCCATGACTCACGATGGTTGGAAACAGTCAATGCAAGAGGAAATTCGGACCTTGGAAGATAATGGCACATGGTCTATGGTTTCTCTACCTCCTGACAAACGTGCCTTGGGTAGTCAATGGGTTTATAAAATCAAATATAATTTTGAAGGGGTTGTTGAACGACTCAAGTCTTGGTTAGTCATCCGTGGCAATCATAAAAAAGAAGGTGTTGACTATACTGAAACTTTTGCTCCTGTGGCAAAAATGGTCACTGTTCGGACTTTTCTTGCTATTGCTGATTCCAAGAATTGGGAGTTACATCAGGTGGATGTTCACAATGCCTTCCTGCATGGTGATCTTGCGAAAGAAGTTTATATGAAACTCCCTCCGGGCTTTAAAGCACCAAATCCCAACATCGTGTGTCGTCTACATAAGTCTCTTTATGGCCTAAAGTAGGCCCCCCCGATGTTAGTTTGCTAAGTTATTGGCCTCTTTGAAGACATATGGGTTCCTTTAGTCTTACTCCGACCACTCTCTCTTTACATTCACGAAAGGAACGATTCAGATGAACGTGCTTGTGTATGTTGACGATCTCATTATTGTCGGGAATGATTCCGCTGCGTTACACACCTTCAAACAGTACTTATGTAAGTGCTTCAAAATGAAAGATCTTGGCTCTCTCAAATACTTTCTTGGCATTGAGGTTGCCCGCAATCCTTCTGGTTTGTTCTTATGCCAACGAAAGTACACATTGGATATTATTTCTGAGACAGGCTTGCTTGGTGCAAATCCCTCTGACTTCCCTATTGAACCAAATCATAAGCTCGGTGTGGCTACCGGTGCTCTCTTGGAGGATCCAGAACGTTATCGTCGTCTCGTGGGTCGCCTCATCTACTTGGCCATCACTCGGCCAGACCTGTCTTACTCGGTCCACATTCTGTCTCAATTCATGAAAGAACCTCGTTCAGAACATTGGGAGGCTGCTTTACGAGTTGTTCAGTATCTCAAGGGCACTCTAGGTCAAGGTATTCTTCTACGTGGCGACGAGCTCACGCTCCAAGGATGGTGTGATTCGGACTGGGCTGCATGTCCTATCACCCGTCGTTCCTTAACTTGGTGACTTGTCTTTCACGGCCATTCCCCCATCTCTTGGAAAACAAAGAAAATACTAACTGTGTCTCGATCTTCTGCTGAGGCTGAATACCGCGCCATGGCAGCTCTTACTTGTGAATTGAAATGGTTGAAGGGTTTGCTATGGAGCTTGGGTGTTCATCATCCCAAGGCTATTCCTATCTTCTGTGACAGTCAATCGGTCCTTCACATTGCCAAGAACCCTGTTTATCATGAGTGGACGAAGCACATTTAGGTTGATTGCCATTTCGTTCGTGACGCCATCTCTGATGGTCTTATCTCTCCCTCTTATATTCCTACCAAGACACATTTAGCTGATATCTTTACTAAAGCTCTCGGGAAGCAACCGTTTGATCTCTTACTTTGCAAGTTGGGGCTCCTCAACCCTCATGCTCCAACTTGAGGGAGGGTGTGAAGCAACAGGCAACGGGCACGACTCGTGCCCACAGGCACGAGTCGTTCCAAAAACCAGCACGCATGATTTTTATGGCACGAGGCGTGCCACGAGTGGAATAAAGGGCACGACTCGTGTTCTCTGGCATGAGTCGTGCTTCCGGCGAATTTCTTCGTCTGATTAGTCGTGTGTTGATTAGGACTTGTTTCCTTATTATTTTTCTTTTCCTAATTGTTTTCCTAAATCTGGTGTAAGCATATATATATATATCCTCCTTGAGAGAAGAATAAACAACTTTTTGCCCTAATTAAATTTCTAACTGTACCTCTTTTAACTAAGTTGTTAGCATTGAAAAGGATAATTGTAATAACCCAAACTTTTTTGAGGATTATTTGGTAAATTGTTAAATTTTCACTTAGGCTTTTAGAGGGACTAATATTTATATTGAAGTCTTAGGGTTATATTATGTGGTTTTAAATTATTTAGATGAGTTGGGCTTAGTTTTAGGCTTGGGATTAGAACCCATTTATAAATACCTCATTTTTTAGAAAACCCTAGCAGCCTAAATTTATTTACGTTAATAAGAATAGAGAGAGAGGGAGGCGGCATAGAAGAATAGGGAGAGAAACCGTGAAAGAGAAAGGGAGCAGCCGTGAGTCTGAGAAGGAGAAGAAGAAATTCTCCTTTGGTGTTTGAAGATCCAATTCAAGGTAAACCTAATCTCCTTTTGTAGTTCTAAAACCCTAGAAAAAGAAACCCTAAAACTATTGGTAAATGATAACTAGGGTTTGGGCTTGTTGTTATGGGTTTAATGCATGCAAGGTATAATGGAAACTAGGGTTAGTATGTGTATAATTGTGTGTGCGTGTGTCTGTGTGTGTTTACGGAGAGTTGTGTGCATGTACATTGTGTGTTTTGGTTTGTGCAGATGGTGTTCCTGATGTGTGCTGTTTGTGTGAGTATGTTGTGCGTGTGTATGTGTTACTGTTATGTGCGTATGTGTGTGTTGCATGTGTGCAGAGTATGTTTACGAGGACGATGCATTATTGTGTTTGTCTTCTTTGTAAGGAGCCGGCGGTATGTGTGTGTGTGTGTGTACAGTCGTGTGGCAGTATGTATGTGTGTACAGCCGTGTGGCTGTATGTGTTGCGTGAGTTGTGTGAGAATTAGGGTTAGTGGGTGTTTATGTGTGCTGGAAAAGGTGTAATTAGTGTGTGTGTTTGTGAATTAGAGAGTATTATTGGGAATTGATTATAGAAACCCTATGGATATTTTGGTAAATTGAAAGGGGTTTAGGGTTAATCTTTAGAGGAATTAAAAGAGAATCTTTTTGTATGGTGGTAGATTCGTGCGAGGGCCCGTTGCAAGGATAGTGCAAGAAATCGAGGCAAGGGATTATGCATCATTTAAGTTAATTGATTTTCGCCCCGTTCCCTTTTTTAGGCTTCCGCATATTTCTTGGCGATATACGTTCCTTTGATACATAAAAGCTGACCTCGCGTCAGTATTTGTTTTGACTCTCTCGTTTACCGTTATTTGCTAATCTTTTGCTGTTCGTTTGCTATATCGTCCTTTTGGTTTCGTAAATACGAAATTTTATTGTCATTGTAAAAGTTTGTATTCTGTATAAAAATGAGTTTTGATATGATATGATTTTGTGTTCCATCAATGATCGCTAAGTTAGACAACCTGCTTCGGCGGGGTATATTTGAAATTTGGTCTTCGGGCAAACTTAGTTCACCGCTTTAAATTAGTGGTGGGGTGTTCCGAATACACCATTTAGGACTCTGCGGAGTCATTTTGTTCCCTTTATGGGATTTTGTTTGATAAGGTCAGTGGACCACTTATGTGATCATGATGTCTGTGAATGATTTGATTATCTACGGCTGGAATGGGACGGTTGTAGATAATTAGAGCATTCAAGTTAGTTTTGTTCAGCTTATTAGTCCTTTGAATTTCCTAAAAATCTGTGAGTGGTTTAGTTAGTTAAAACTGGTATGGGACGGTTTTAATTAAGTAAATCATTCAAGTCAGTTTGAATCGATTTCGTCATCATTTGAAACTCCAAAATATTTGTCAAATCAGTTTGTGAAACCGTTAAGATTTTGAAAGACAATTGGTTTGAGATTTCGTAAATAACTATTTCGAATTTGTGTTCTGTTATGTCTTCGATTGTTACTTGGACTTTGTATTCTTTGATATTCCTTCTGGTCAACTCCTCCTTAGTAATCGGAGGAGTTGTATATGAACTTACTGGGCATTGTTTGCTCACCCTTTCATCTTCTTTTCTACCAGATTTCAAATAGGAAGAATGTGATTCGGTTCGAGAGCACTTCATAAGTAGTTCAAGGATCATTTTAGTTTATTTCAGCTTAGACTCTTTAGTCGGTTATTTCAGTTATTTGAGAGTTTGTAAGACTTTAAAGATTTTGTTGGGTTTTAGTTACCGTTATTTGGATTTGATGTATTATTTATATTGGAGAATTATTATTATTATTGATGTGGAAATTTGGGGTCGTTACAGTTGGTATCAGAGCATTGGCTTTTGATCTTTGGGAGTTTAGGATGTATGAGGATAAGTTTGATTTGAGCTTTAGGTTTGACCTCAATGTCATTCTTGGAGTGTATAATATAGATTAATATGATAAGATTAGTTGCTTTATCGAATTATGAAAGTTGATAATGTTTTATTTTCTAGCATGTCAAAAGCTTATCTATTTAGATTTATGACTATTTTCCCCTTTTGCCATTTTAGGTTAATGGCAAAAAGAAGAGTGAGTGCAAGAATCCAAAATCGGAGAGGTCGATAACAGAATCAGACTAATGATGTGAGAGAAGAGGATCATGTTGAGAATGATAACCATAAGGGTTCAGCCGAGAATAGTTCTAATCATAGGGTTGAGAATACCCAAAATGTTCAGGATGGTAATCAAACCAATGGGACCAATGGTCAGGTGGTGCAGCAACCGGTAGCACCGGTGGCAGAATTAGTTTCCTTGTTGCAAGCACTTACAAGATTAATCCAGCAACAGCAGGTTCAGCAGCAACAACCTAGTGGTGGTGTCCCACCTAGGCAGAGTAGTGATCTAGCAGAGTTTAAAAAGCATACTAGCGCAACCTTTAGTGGTACTGGGGGACCGATAGCAGTGGAGGATTGGGTGCAAGAAATGGAAAATACATTGATGGGAGGCGATGTCGTGAGGGTATCAAAGTGTCGTGTGCCACCTTCATGTTGAAGGAGGGGGCCTATAATTGGTGGCTTCTGGAGAAGCGCAAACATCAGAATGACGAGTTCTTGTTTACTTGGGAAGATTTCAAAGTGGCCTTTTATGAAAAGTATTTTCCTAGTAGTGAGCAAATTCAGAGAGAAAATGACATTATCAAGTTAGTACAAAAGGACAAGACAGTGTCTGAGTATGAGGCTGAGTTTGCACGTCTTGCCATGTTTGTCCCTACTTATGTGGCAACTGAAGAAAATCGCGTGCGTAGATTTGAAGAGGGGTTAAGGCCTGCGATCTAGAGGGGTGTGGTACCATTTGAGCTTAAGACATATAAGGACGTGGTAAACAAGGCGTTGCTAGTGAAAAGAGGTCTTATTGAAGTGCAGGCAGATTGGGATAACAAGCATAAAAAGAGAGACAGACAAATAGGTTTTCAGGATAATAAAGATTCAGGAAGTCAGGCAAAGAAACAGGTGACACAACGTGCTAATGGTGCCAAGTGTCGTGAGTGTGGGGATAATCACGAAACCCAACGTTGTTATAGAATCTTAAAGGCGTGTTTCAACTGTGGGAAGACCGGGCATATGATTAAGGATTGCCCTGAACCACTTAAAAAGAGGTTCACAAAGGATCGTGAGAACAAGGACAAGGGTAAGGACAACAAGGACGACTAAAATTCGAAGCGTACAGGAAGAGTATAAACTATGAAAGCTAGAGATGATGATGATGCAAAGTGGACAATGGCAGGTACGTTAAAGTTTAGAGAACTAAACTTCTTTTAAGGGGGTAAGAATGTAATAACCCAAATTTTTTCGAGGATTATTTGGTAAATTGTTAAATTTTTACTTAGGCTTTTAGAGGGACTAATATTTATATTGAAGTCTTAGGGTTATATTATGTGAGTTTAAATTATTTAGATGAGTTGGGCTTAGTTTTGGGCTTGGGATTAGAACCCATTTATAAATACCTCATTTTTTAGAAAACCCTAGCAGCCTAAATTTATTTAGGTTAATAAGAATAGAGAGAGGGAGGCGACATAGAGGAATAATGGAAAATCTAATCTCCTTTTGTAGTTCTAAAACCCTAGAAAAAGAAACCCTAAAACTATTGGTAATTGATAACTAGGGTTTGGGCTTGTTGTTATGGGTTTAATGCATGCTAGGTATAATGGAAACTAGGGTTAGTATGTGTATGATTGTGTGTGCGTGTGTCTGTGTGTGTTTACAGAGACTTGTGTGCGTGTATAGTATGTGTTTTGGTGTGTGCAGAGGGTGTTCCTGATGTGTGCTGTGCGTGTGAGTATGTTGTGCGTGTGTGTGTGTTACTGTTGTGTGCGTATGTGTTTGCTGCATGTGTGCAAAGTGTGTTTACAGGGAGTCTGTGTGTGTTGCTGTAAGGGCGGCAGTGTGTGTGTGTACAGCCGTGTGGCTGTATGTGTTGCGTGAGTTGTGTGTGAGTTAGGGTTAGTGGGTGTTTGTGTATGCTGGAAAAGGTGTAATTAGTGTGTGTGATTGTGAATTAGAGAGTATTATTGGGAATTGATTATAGAAACCCTAGGGATATTTTGGTAAATCGAAAGGGGTTTAGGGTTAATCTTTAGTGGAAATAAAAGAGAATCTTTTTGTATGGTTGTAGATTCGTGCGAGGGCTCGTTGCAAGGATAGTGCAAGAAATCGAGGTAAGGGATTATGCATCATTTAAGTTAATTAATTTTCGCCCCGTTCCCATTTTTAGGCTTTCGCATATTTCTTGACGATATATGTTCCTTTGATTAAAAGATAACCTCGCGTCAGTATTTGTTTTGACTCCCTCGTTTACCGTTATTTGCTAATCTTTTGCTGTTCGTTTGCTATATCGTCCTTTTGGTTTCGTAAATACGAAATTTTATTGTCATTGTAAAAGTTCGTATTCTGTATAAAAATGAGTTTTGATATGATATGATTTTGTGTTCCATCAATGATCGCTAAGTTAGACAACCTGCTTCGGCGGGGTATATTTGAAATTTGGCCTTCGGGCAAACTTAGTTCACCACTTCAAATTAGTGGTGGGGTGTTCCGAATACACTGTTTAGGACTCTACGGAGTCATTTTGTTCCCTTTATGGGATTATGTTTGATAAGGCCAGTGAACCACTTATGTGATCATGATGTCTGTGAATGATTTGATTATCTAAGGCTGAAATGGAACGGTTGTTGATAATTAGAGCATTCGAGTTAGTTTTGTTCAGCTTATCAGTCCTTTGAATTTCCTAAAAATCTGCGAGTGGTTTAGTTAGTTAAAACTGGTATGGGACGGTTTTAATTAAGTAAATCATTCGAGTCAGTTTGAATCGATTTCGTCATCATTTGAAACTCCAAAATATTTGTCAACTCAGTTTGTGAAACCATTGAGATTTTGAAAGACAATTGGTTTGAGATTTAGTAAATAACTATTTCGAATTTCTGTTCTGTTATGTATTTGATTGTTACTTGGACTTTGTATTCTTTGATATTCCTTCTGGTCAACTCCTCTTAAGTAACCGGAGGAGTTGCATATGAATTTATTGGGCATTGTTCGCTCACCCTTTCATCTTCTTTTCTTTCGGATTTCAAATAGGAAGAATGTGATTCGATTCGTGAGCACTTCATAAGGAGTTCAAGGATCATTTTAGTTTAGACTCTTTAGTCTGTTATTTCAGTTATTTGAGAGTTTGTAAAATTTTAAAGATTTTGTTGAGTTCTAGCTACCGTTATTTGGATTTGATGTATTATTTATATTAAAAAATTATTATTATTATTGTTGTAGAAATTTAGGATCATTACATAATGTACCTCTTTTAAGTTTGAGTAGGTCTGCTGAGAAACGCGTTTCTCCATAACTATGGAGAAACGCGTTTTTAATAGCCAGAAGCTATACGTTTGATAACCAGAAGAAAATTTCTGGATATCAGTCTCAAAGAGTTCTGGATATCCGTAGCTTTGGAATCGGATATCCGTAAGCCTTTGGGCGGATATCCGTAAAAATAGATTTGAAGCCAAATCCAAGGCCAAGACCGAAATTGCTTATTGAAGGTTTCGATATCCGAAACCTTCAAATGTATATCCGTAAACCATCAAATGAATATCCGTAAACATTTTGAAAGTTTTTGGATATCATTTTGAAGGTTCTGATATCACTTTCATAAGCCTTCCTGATATCCTTTCAAAGGGTTCGGATATCCGTAACCTTTGAGATCGATATCCGTAAGAACTACGACAAGGCCACGCCAATACAAAAAGTTTCTGGATATCCTTTCAAAAGGTTCTGGATACCCGTAACCCGTTTCTCCATAACTTATGGAGAAACACATTTCTCCCTAGATTTTACGTTTAAGTTTTCAACTTTTGAGACGAGAGGGACGTTTAAAGTCGCAAAATTTCTGATACTTCAAAAGTACTTGAATGTATTGCCGATGTCTTTTTTCTACACTTACATAAGTATCGCTTTAACTTTTCAACTTTTGAGATGAGAGGGACGTTTAAAGTCGTAAATATCTTCTGCACTCAAGAGGCATAAATATCTTCTACACTCAAGAGGCACGAGAATATTACCTTTTTAAAAATAAAATCATACAGTTTGTCAAATATCTATCTAAATTTGATAGTGATATGTTGATTTTAAAATAAACAAGAACAAACATTGTAGCCATAAACTCCCCGTGAAATCGTTTCACGTTACGACGGGGTTATATTTCATTTTCAAAAGTTTTATATTTTAAAAATGTAACATTTCTATAAGTGATGCATTTTAACTCTAAAAAATGAAGTTTAAGGCTTTAAATGAAGTTTAAGGCTTTAAATTAAAAAAAAAATAACAATTAAAAGTGTTTGTTTTATTCTTAAAACTACTATATTCGTCAAGATTATTATTCAAATATGGCGGTCTTAAATTAGGAACTCACACCCTTTAACTAGAAATAAAATATACTCTCTCCGTCCCGTCCGAAAGGGCACAAATTTCCTTTTTGGGCGTCCCATTTAAAAGGGCACAACCCCAAAAAGGAAAGTTTTTATTATTTTTATACTCTTCCTACCCCACTCATTCTCTCTCCTACATTACTTTTACACTCACAACATTCTCTCTCCTAACTATTCCTCCCACTCATTCTCTCTCCTATTTAATTTTTCATACTCACAACATTTAACCTTTTCTCTTTCTTACATCACTTTCCTTATTCATTTCTTAATTTCCGTGCTAGGAGGCAAAATTGCCCTTTCGGGCGGGACGGAGGGAGTATATTTTTATTTCAATATATATCTATATATGTATAAATATACACACACATATATATATATAGTTTTTCAAAAAGTTTGTATATTTGATGATTTAACTAATTTTATTTCTAGCTCAATCGTTAGACGATGTCACTTTTTATACGACAGGTTAGACGATTAAACAACACTAAATGCAATTTATAACACTTTCAACTACTAATGTTGCCATTCCAAATAATGGTTGCACAGGAACTGAATGAATAGAACTGGATATCTCGGCTGTCCTTCCTTGTATGATCTCCTGCACATGCACACACGTAAACTAAGCCGGTGGTGGCTCCGCAAGGCCCCTCCGACGTGAGAGTAAGGTTTTCTGGTCAGAACAATTGAGTTTAGAGAGAGAAGGGTAGAGAGAATAACATACCATGCAAATGACACTATTCCTCTATTTTATACTCCCAAGCCCCCATCTGTCTTGCACATGGGGAGGACACTTGTCAATTATCCACCAAGGGTCCCCAACCAACTCCAAAGTTAGTGGGATTCTACTATTCACCTTGTCACATCAACTATCAAGCAATGGCGGTTAGGGCAGAACGTGGGGGCGCCAACCTGAACGGTGCCCCAAAGCACCTCAACGCACACATCGCCCAAGCGACAACCAAAGGGAAAGCGACGTTCCTTAGGTCGCCATCAATCACAAACCTCCCAGTAAGCGAGATCCCTACTTTAGGTTCTAATATTGTTATGATTTAAATAGAATCTCTTGAATGTTTGTATTAACTTACCGGAAGGTATAAACAAGGTAGAGATATTAGGGTTACAATCCGAATACCAAACATCCCAACCCTATATTTTCAAAGTGAATCCGATCCCTTAAATGAGATTGATCTATTTTATCCCCTTTGAAATAGCATAAAGTGATAATTGTTATGATTCTCAATTTATAAATCTCTTGTTCCTTGATTTCTTTCCTTGCTTTTAAGTCTTGCTTTCTTAGATTAATTCAACCAATCAAATCAAAACCCCTTGGTTACTTTTGCACTAATAAAATGTACTTGTTCCATACGAGTCTCTGTGGATTCGACTCTTGCATTGTGCATATTACTACAATGATAAATTAGTGCACTTGCTAGGTAATTATAATAAGAGGGAGATTTCCTCCATCATGTGTACACAATTGTGTCTACATTCGAGTCCACATCTGTATCTTCCTCGAAATCTCCTTCTTACGTACTGCAAAATAGGCATTGAAACTAGAAGAAGAACAGTTAAACACAAAGATGTTAGCAATTTCCTCTTCATCCTCACTATCACTCAGAGAAGCAGTTAGGCTCATTCCTTTCTTTTTGAGTGTGTTAGCACACTCTTTAGCATGTGGCCAAAACCACGGCAAGACCTACATTGTACAGAATCATAGGACTCTTACCTTCAAAACTAGGTCTTTTGAACCCCCATCAGAATTGATTTTAGGTATTTCAATGTTTTGAGCAGATCTGTTAGGGAACTTGCTCATCCTCTTATTTTTCATAATGGAGTTCAACTTTTTAGGGATGAGAGCCATTTCCTCAAGACTGGATTTATCAATTTCAGAGGAGAGGTCAACTATATCCTTTGGAATAGGTGCAGAGCTTTGAATGTCAATGCTTATTGTGTTGTTCTTTTTCTAAGCTTCAGGATTAAGCTCAAACACAGTTAAGACTCCAACAATCTTGTCCAATATTGGTCTCATGAGTCTTCTCAAAGACAACAACCTATATGTTAAACCTCTCAGGTAGAGTACTTAAGATTTAGCTAACCTATCTAGCATTTGAAATGGACTCACCTAGACTAGTGGATTAATTGGAGATTTCATGAATTTTAGCAACATAAGAGACGATATCCTATGTCTCTTCCATCCTTAAGATTTCAAAGTTATCCATTAGGATTTTAAGTCTAGTGGATTTGAATCTAGGTATACCCTCACACTGCATTTGTAAAATATCACATGCATATTTGGCCATACTTTCATTTGCAATTAATTTGTATATATTTCCAGAGACATGACTGGATATTGCACCCATAGCTTTAAAATTGTAATTTGCAGAATTAATTTCATCAATGGTCCAATTTGCATTAGGTTTTCTTTAAAAAATTGACTCACCACTACCTGATGCAGAATTCTTTTCCAACGTGGGTGTTTATCATGCAACAAGTATACTTATCCACGCTCTTTCATTAATTGATTTGATGTAGTTACGCATCTTAGACTTCCAAAAAGAGTAATTAGTATCATCCAAGACTGGAGGTATGTTTTGGTGATTCTGGCATTCCATTTTGACTACACTTTCTGGATCAATACTCAGTAAGGTCAAGATTTGGCTCTGATACCAATTAAAAGTTTAGTGTAGCTAGAAATATAAGTTTCAACAATTCAGAGAGTCATATGTGTGTAAAGATGTGAGACACAACTGTTCACACAACCAATAATTGCAGCGGGATAAATGAATAATAAAGATAGTTTATACGTTGACTGGGTCAACTCTAGCAAATAATGCTTTAAGCATAAAAAGGATTTCACTATTAAAATATCTGATTATAGAAACAAAACTAACTAGTGAAATAACAAAGATGAAAATATTCAAGCAAGTCCTAACCAACTACTGAACAAAGAACAAACTTCCTTATTTAAGGGAAGTGATTCTTTGTGACAGAAAACAAGGAATTTGTAAGAAATTTAGATGTGTGTTCATATGTAAGAAACAACTGCACACAAACTAAAAGCACTCTTTGAGTTGAACACTATTAAATGATCATCTTATATAGGCAGCCACGAAGAAGTTTTCAAATCAATCTTTTCATCTAAAGTAGCAAAGTAATCTACAAGATATCAAACATATTGACACTAACAAATATATAGAGATCAATGAGTATTGTTAGTACTAAAATAAAGTAATTAAGAAGATATATACACAAATAAAAGATATGCACTAATATATACAATATCCTTACCAATAATACAACTAAATCTGTAAGGAAAGTCAAAAATCCTACTTTCCAAACTTACCCCTTCACACGGTTTTGGAGAGTTGAGATTCCTAAAGGATTATCACTCTTTCAAAAAGCTATAAAAGGTTTATAAAGATGGGATAAAAGTGTTGATGTAAGCTATTTTAAAGCGTAGTGATTTTCATTTGATCCTATGTGAAATTATATATTTAGTGTTTGTTTTCGTTTCGAAGACATGCTTTGTAAATATAAAATATAAATATGAACAATTTGATATTTCCAGTTCCTGTTTCCCGAGTCAGAACCCTCTAATTGTTGGGATTGGATACAGACTGTGATCAGAGGAATGAGATAGCATGAAAAAAGAAAGAGAGCGACAAAAGAGATGTTCTAGTCAATGTGTGTTCGCACGATCGTGCATTGGGATGCACACGGTTCTGCACATTGGAGCTCAGCAACAAGTTCGACATTGTTTGCATGAACGTGTCGGTGTGTGCACACGGCCGTACACATCTCATATAATATCGGCTGAGACAAAATTTCTTGTGCATATTTAGTTTCTTAATTTGGCCTAGACTTCTTTTGGCAATGAAATTCTTTTGTTGGACAGGAAGTATATTACTTATTATAGAACGAATTTGAATCCTTTAGGGTTTAGATTTGTTATTTCTATAAATACAAGTGATGACCTAGAATATTGTGGTACCAGGAAAATTTGGAGAGAATCTTTGAGATCCATAAATAGAGTCAAAAGCATTGGTAGGTCTTTGGGGTGCCCTTAGGGCATTCCATGGATGGCCTAAATTCTGTCTGGGGCTGTAATGGTGGGTGGTGTGTTTAAGATAGATAGATGGGATTACTCAAACAAAGATCATGGAATTTATTTGTAACATAACAGATTATGATATCAGTGAATATCATGGTTTGGTAGTGTCCCCAGATGTAGTGTGAATAGATGAACTAGGTAAACAAATTATACATTTTCTTCTTTTATTATTTCATATGTATGTTGCATGCATGTTATCTAGTCTTTGTACACTGTACACTTGGTATGCCACAAGTACTGCTCGAAGACCACCATTTTCCCAACAATAATGCCTTGGTCGAACATGCGAATTTGTTCACAGAATTCTCGGCCTTCGCCATCAGTCTTGACCTCCCAATCTCGTGGCCTCCGTTGATTCCTCCGATTTAGGTGCTCAATCAGTCCAGCCATCCTCTCTGTTAATTGTTCATCTGATTCATACGTAAATTTACGACCCGTGAGACGCTCTCTCGCATCCTCCTCACGTTCGTAGACATCTTCCACACTGGTCTTTCTCCCTTGTACCATTATCCAAAAAACGAATGAAGCTAGCTCTAGATACCAACTAACGTAGTATAAGATTTAAGATAAGTTGATCAAAGTATTAATATGTTTTGAAACAATAAAATACCCCAAATTAAGCACAATTACGAAAAAGTCTAAAAATTATAGAAAATTCTAGGAGCCCGTTTGAGAGCCTAAACAACATCTTTTAGGCTTTTTAACATGTTGTGTCACTACAAGGAAAACAAAAAATAGAGACGAAAAATTAGAAACGGACGGAGTCTGTAGCTAATTTGGAGACAGATTAGAGACAAATTCAGAATCCGTCTCTAAATTATAGAGACGGGTTTTGTACCTGTATCTAAATTAGAGACAGATTCAGAATTCGTCTCTAAATTAGAGACAGATACAAAAACTGTCTCTAAACTTTAGAGACAGATGTTGAATCTGTCTCTAAATTAGAGACAGATTTTAATCCGTCTCTAATTTAGAGACAAATTTTTTAATCCGTCTATAATTTAGTGACAGATTCAACATCTGTCTCTAAAATTTAGAGACAGATTTAGTATCTGTCTCTAAATTTGACTTTTCTTCTATATATTTTCATTTGTTTAGTTTTTTTCTATCTTTTTTTATATAACTTTTTCTAAAAAAAAACCACTAATTAACAAAGGCTAAAATATTATTTTCTAGTCAATAAAAAATTTAAAAAATAATAAAAAATAAATATAGGGTAGTTCATCCATTTTTTGACTTTTCTTCTATATACTTTCATTTGTTTATTTTTTTCTATCTTTTTTATATAACTTTTTCTAAAAAAAACCACTAATTAACAAAGGCTAAAATATTATTTTCTATTCAATAAAAAATTAAAAAAATAAAATAAATATAGGGTAGTCCGTCCCTCCTTTGAATTTTCTTCTATATACATTCATTCGTTTAGTTTTTTTCTATCTTTTTTTTTATAACTTTTTCTAAAAAAAATACTAATTAATAAAGGCTAAAATATTATTTTCTAGTCAAAAAAAAATTTAAAAAATATAAAAAATAAATATAGGGTAGTCCGTCCCTCTTTTGACTTTTCTTCTATATACTTTCATTTGTTTAGTTTTTTCTATTTTTTTATATAACTTTTTCTAAAAAAAAAATAACTAATTAACAAAGGCTAAAATATTAGCCAAAAACATGTAAAAAACGCGTTTTTTGTTAACTTAACAAAAAACGTGTTTTAAAATTACTTAAAAACCCGTCTCTCTCACAAAAAGCTCACTACTCTCTCTCTCTCTACACGGAATACTCTCTCTCTAAACGCAAAACACAAGCTCGCTCCTAATCGTCTTCTTCCTCACCATTCGCCGGCTCCTAATCGTCTTCTTCCTCACCAATCGCCGGCGACCACCAGTCCTCTGTCAAAATCCAATTACCGGCGCCCCTGTTCCCCTCAATGAACGAAGGTCTAACTCTGTTCTTCGATTCAGGGCTCCAAACACCAATGAACGAAGGTTGTTGATTTTAATTTATACTTCTCCCTTGCGTTTATTTTTTGATTTGATGGTGATGGAGTTTGTTGATTGCCAAGGCACAGGTTGAGGGATGACTGAGGGAGTGGTGAAGAAGACGATTGGGGAGAGCTAGGTCGCCATGGAAGCCGCTTCAGAGAGAGAAGCTCGTGGTGGGTGTCTGTTGAAATTGGAACTGCCGAGAAGTTGATTTGGGCATATTGCCAGCCTCTATCTATTTAATTACCAGTGTATATGTTTTTTAATGCCAGTATATGTATTTGAGTACCAGTTTGGGCATTTGCTGTTGGGGGATTTGATGTGCCACTGCTAGGGATTTGATGTGCCAGTGTTAGTGTAAATTAATGCCAGTGTATGTGTTTTTGAGTGCCAGTTCATGTGTTTTGAGTGCCAGTGCATGTGTTTTTGAGTGCCAGCAAAAAAGAGTACCAGTGCATGTGTTTTGGAGTGCCAGTGCATGTGTTTTTGGAGTGACAGTGCATGCGTTTATGAGTTCCAGCAAAAAAGAGTACCAGTGTTTGGTGTAAAAAAGTGTCAGCACATGTATTGGCACTTATTGATACTACAACGGACACTTTTATAAGTGCCAGTATCAATGTTAAAAAGTGCTAGTGTACTCACTGGCAATTTTTAACATTAACACTGGCACTTGAGAAAAGTGTCAGTTTCATGTTTATAAAATGCCCGTATGAAATCACTGGTCATTTGTAATATTAACACTGGCATTTATCATGGTTGCCAGTAATTACGAAAATGCCACCGTTTGTTTTTAATAATAATGTCCAGCGCTTTGGAAAAACACGTTTTTTCTTATCTTAAGAAAAAATTAGTTTTTTATAAGACCAACTCAAAATATTATTTTCTAGTCAATAAAAAATGAAAAAAATAAAAAATAAATATAGGGTAGTCTGTCCCTCTTTTGATGTTTCTTCTATATACTTTCATTTGTTTAGTTTTTTTCTATCTTTTTTTATATAGCTTTTTCTAAAAAAACCACTAATTAACAAAGGCTAAAATATTATTTCCTAGTCAATAAAAATTTTTAAAAAAAATAAAAATAAATATAGGGTAGTTCGTCCCTCTTTTGACTTTTCTATATACTTTCATTTGTTTAGTTTTTTTCTATCTTTTTTATATAAATTTTTCTAAAAAAACCCACTAATTAACAAAGGGTAAAATATTATTTTCTAGTCAATAAAAATTTTAAAAAAAATAAAAAATAAATATAGGGTAGTCCGTCCATCTTTTGACTTTTCTTCTGTATACTTTCATTTGTTTAGTTTTTTTCTATCTTTTTTTATATAATTTTTTCTAAAAAAACCACTAATTAACAAATGATAAAATATTATTTTCTAGTTAATAAAAAATTTAAAAAATAATAAAAGATAAATATAGGGTAGTCCGTCCCTCATTTGACTTTTCTTCTATATACTTTCATTTGTTTAGTTTTTTTTCTATCTTTTTTTATATAAATTTTTCTAAAAAAACCACCAACTAACAAAGGCAAAAATATAATTTTCTATTCAATAAAAAATTTTTAAAAAAATAAAAATAAATATAGGGTAGTCCGCCCCTCTTTTGACTTTTCTTCTAAATACATTCATTTGTTTAATTTTTTTCTATCTTTTTTATATAACTTTTTCTAAAAAAAAACACGAATTAACATAAGCAAAAATATTATTTTCTAGTCAATAATGAAAGTAAAAAAAAATAATAATAATAAATATAGGGTAGTCCGTCCCTCTTTTGACTTTTCTATATGCTTTCATTTGTTTAGTTTTTTTCTATCTTTTTTAATATAACTTTTTCTAAAAAAACCACTAATTAACAAAGGCTAAAATATTATTTTTTTGTCAATAAAATATTAAAAATAAAATAAAATAAATATAGGGTAGTCCGTCCCTCTTTTGACTTTTCTTCTATATACTTTCATTTGTTTAGATTTTTTTTATATCTTTTTTTTATATAACTTATTCTAAAAAAACTACAAATTAACAAAGGCTAAAATATTATTTTCTAGTCAATAATTTTTTTTAAAAAAATAAAAAATACATATAGGATAGTCTGTCCCTCTTTTGACTTTTCTAAAATATACTTTCATTTGTTTAGTTTTTTTCTATCTTTTTTTATATAATTTTTTCTAAAAAAAATCACTAATTAATCACTAGTACAGATTGGATCTTAGGAAACGCACCTTAGATAACGCTTTTAAAAAGCGCTATCTAAGGTGTACACTTACACAGCGCATCCCCATCTTCAAATTTAATAACAACGTCAAAAAAATAAAAAAAAATAAAAAAAATAAACTATCATAACGCTTATTAAGAAAACGCTATCTTAGTAAAAGCTTACGTAACGCTTGATAGGAGCGCTATGTTGTAAACGCTTCGTAAGTAAAGGCTAATTTTTTTTTTTGTTTTTAGGCAACGCCTCTCTCTCTCTCTCCTTACGGCCGCTGCTTTCTCTTCTCTCCCACATCCCTACACACTCTCTCCCTCTCTATCGATTCCCTAACCCTCGCAACTTACCCGGCCCTCTTCCTCCTCCGTGCGATTGTCGGTGAATACTTCTCCGTCGCCTCAGATTTCACCGCAATTAGCGCCTGTAGCCGACAACTAGAGCCATCCGGTTGACGTTGGAACAAGGAAGAGACGACGACGCGAGCTCGGCTATCCCTCTCCGTCCGGTGTTCGTCGCTGTTTAGACCAAGTTAAGGTACTTATTTCTCTCCCTCTGATCCTAAACTCAATTCCCTAAATTTCTAAATCCCTAATATTTAGGGGTTTGAAATTGAAAACCCTTTTTGAAGTTCTTAATGATTTTTTAGACATTATATTCGAAATTATTATTGAGGATGTTCATTGGCTGCTATTAATTCGGATATTTGTTGTTGTGTATTTTGTTACTCCAGAATCAGAAGAATGTATTACAGATGGTTAGATCGATCTGGGTTTCGATGGTTTAAGCGGTACATCGTCTTTATTTTGTTCAGCAGCTTCTATCGAAAGTTAGTGATTCCGGATCTTATTTATAATGGTTACTCACATGTGCTCTGAGTTTTGCGGCTTGTCTCTATGTATGTCTTGATGATTTTTTCTTCTAATTTATGATTGTAAATGAAATATGTATGAGAACATAGTAATGCATTGATCGTGGAATGCAGTTACTTGTCTTGATTGCACTACTACACTGGTCATATTTTGGTGGATTTATTCATCGGTATGAGTTGGGGATTGCAATATTATTATTTTTTTCATCCTTTTAATGCTCTTCTTTTGTTCAACTGTGACAGCCCATGAGTATGGTTTTGCCCGGTGTTGTTGGATTCAAGTTGAATGGGAAACTGCGCAATGGTTGTTGGAACTTGTGTATGGCTTCTTTAAGATTTAACAGAAAAACTGACGAGAAAAGTAACGGAGATTGAAAGAACAAAAGAAATCAAGTCGAGTCTTGTATTTGATACAATCTCCGTAAGAGTTATTTGTCCCGCACAGGTGCTTACGGTTGAATGACAAAACTCTCGTAAGATGAAACGACTTTTTATTAGTTATAAGGAGCACTCCAATATAACTAATCTAACGAACAACACAATGTTTTGAACTTTGGACTTGAACGGATTGAATGCAACAATATGCAATGATTTGGGTATGATAATCTATCTTACTAGAGGGTAGAAAGGGTAGAAATACAGTATGAGTGAATTGAAATTCGGAGGGGGAAGTATTTAAAGGGAGTCAAAAGGTTTAGTGCCTTTTCTCATGAAAAGGTGCAACAGTTCGAAACAGCACAGAGGGAACGACTCGTGCTCCTTGGCACGAGTCGTGACCACGACTCGTTCTTGGGCATCCCACTCGTTCTGATCGGTTTGAGCCAAGGTCCATTAAGGTCCATTCGTGCTCACGACTCGTGCTCAGAGTCCCCACTCGTTCTGATCAGTTTGAGCCAAAAACTCATCGCCCAAAAACACTGTTCAAACCCAATTTGATCCACACAATCAAATTGACCCTTTTAACTAACTTCTCGTTAAGTTACAAAAGACTATTGTCATTAATTCTCATTCACCCTAAATGGTTTTGAGATATTCAATGATTTTAGTAATCTACAACAAATGTAGAATACAATTTGTAACTAGTTCCGTTAACACATAACGAACTTCCGTTAGAAATCTAGGTTAACGTTAAGTCAAACTTAACTTTTCGTTACCCATTTCCAACAATCCCCCACATGAATGACAATTAATGCATGAATGCAATTTCGTCCAAAGTTCCGGCGAACTATTATTACATCGGGATAGATAGCTTGTGGCCTTGAATCTTCCCTAGTGAAATATTATCGGATATACTAGCCATTTGGTAGCGAGTCGCTTTGAACCCGGTGATCGTCGGGTGTATACCAAGACAATAATACTCACATAATAACAAACTCTAACAATTGTTGTTCTCACGTTTTGTCCATTTTGGCCCTGGACCGTATCTCATTCATAAGCGTTTATTTAGAGGCGGCCTAATTACCTTTCACTTATATAGGTGATTCTCACTATAAGGAGTATCATGCACTACTCCACCCGTAGGTATAGAAATCATTAAAAGCTTTCTCAACTTAACCTTACCACTGTTGCATGTGCTTGTACTTGGATGTTACGGGAATGAGTATTCAACATCTCCGGGTTAATAAACCGAGTTGTTGTTTCCAAGTAACTCTACTAGAACTTATAACTTGGTTGTCTCATTGAACCAAGGGCCGGGATCTCCATTTCTCAAGGTTGAGTGTCCGCTATAAGTTCTTTTGTTGTGGGTTTTAAACCCATTCCCTTAATAGTTTATACAGTTGATATCTATTTATACCTTTGGTAAATGGATCCGCTAAGTTATCACATGATTTTACATAATCAATGGTGATAATGCCATTCTTGATCAAGCTGTCTAATGGTATTGTGTCTACGACGAATATGTCTAGACTTACCATTGTACATACTATTCTCGTGCCCTTCCAATTGCCGATTGACTATCACAATGGATTAGTACAAAGAGGCGCGAGGTTTGCTCCAACAAGGAACATCCTCCAGGAAGTTTTTAAGCCATTCTGCTTCTTCCCCGGCTTTATCTAACGCGATAAACTCGGATTCCATCGTGGATCTGGCTATACACGTTTGTTTGGAGGATTTCCATGACACTTTGCTCCTCCACCTATTGTGAATACATATCCACTTGTGGATTTAGAGTCTTTCGTGTCCGATATCCAATTGGCATCACAGTATCCTTCTAATGCTTTGCTGGATATTTATTGTAAAGTATCCCATGGTTTAATGTATACTTTAAATATCTTAGTACTCTCATTAGAGCTTTCCAATGATCAAGACTAGGATTGCTTGTGAACCTACTTAGTTTGCTCACCGAATATGCAATGTCCGGGCGAGTACAATTCGTTAAGTACATCGGGATCGCCAATTATTCTTGCATATTCCGGTTGAGAAACTGTTCCCTTTGTTCTTGACTAAATGTAGAGCCAAGTCTACAGTGTCTTAGCCTGAGGGTCATCAAAGACATTAAATTTCCGAAGAACATTCTCTAGGTAATGGGATTGTGAAAGAACTAATCCTTCGGATGTTCTAGAGATCTTTATCCCTAATATTACATCAGCTAATCCCATGTCTTTCATGTCAAAGTTCTTCTTTAACATGCCTTTGGTATTCATGATTAAATTATGATTACTTCCCATTATGAGCATGTCGTCTACATAAAGACAAACGATAACGAATGATTCGAGATGTTCCTTTAATGTAGACGCATTTGTCACATTCATTGATCTTGAATCCATTCGATAACATGGTTCTATCGAACTTCTCATGCCATTGTTTAGGTGCTTGTTTTAGTCCATACAAGGATTTTACAAGTTTACACACCTTTCTTTCTTTACCAGGAACCACGAACCCTTCGGGTTGTTCCATGTAAATTTCTTCATCAAGTTCTCCTTTAAGGAAAGCAGTCTTCACATCCATTTGGTGTATCTCAAGATTATGCACTGCTGCAATAGCTATGAGAACACGAATAGATGTGATCCTTGTGACAGGGGAGTATGTATCGAAGAAATCATATCCCTCTTTCTCGTCTAAAGCCTTTGGCAACTAGCCTAGCTTTGTACTTTTCGATAGATCCATCCGCCTTATACTTCCGTTTAAGGATCCATTTGCAACCTAATGGTTTGCAACTGGAGGGAGATCAACTAATTCCCAAGTATTGTTGAGCATTATGGATTCTATTTCACTGTTAATAGCTTCCTTCCGTAACGAACTATCCGGACCGGACAAAGCTTCTTTAACAGAGTTGATGGTTCGTTTTCTAACATGTAAGATAGAAAATCAGGACCAAAAGTCTTTTCCACTCTTGCCCTTTTGCTACGTCTCGGCTCTTCATCTTCTATTTGAGAAGGACCGGATGTAGACTCATGTGTTCTCTTATTAGAACCTACATCTTTCCTGTCTTTAACCGGAAAAATGTTTTCAAAGAATACCGCATTCCTTGATTCTATAGTAGTTCCTACGTGCATATCCGGAATGTCCGATTTATGCACTATAAACCGATAGGCACTACTATTATTGGCATATCCAATAAAAACACAGTCAATGGTCTTTGGGCCAATCTTGACTTGTTTAGGCTTAGGTACTTCAACCTTGGCCAAACACCCCCACACTTTAAGGTATTTAAAACATGGCCTACGATTATGCCACAATTCATAGGGCGTTTTATCAATACCTTTCTTGGGTATTTTATTAAGAACATAATTAGAAGTGAGTATTGCTTCCCCCCACAAGTTGTCGGGTGCAAGCCCGAATCGATCAAAAGCGCGTTCATCATCTCTTTGAGAGTACGGTTTTTTGCGTTCAAAGAACTCCATTAGATTGAGGGGTATATGGAGCCGTTGTTTGATGAATTATGCCGGATTCCCAACATAATCCTTCAAACGGTGCTTCATATTCTCCACCTCTATCGCTTCTAATTTTCTTAATTTTCAAGTTAAGTTGATTCTCAACTTCTTTCTTATAAGTTTCAAAAGCCCCTAAGGCTTCATCCTTACTTCTTAAGAGATAGACATAACAATACTTAGTGCAATCATCTATAAATGTAATGAAGTACTTTTTACCTCCTCGAGTTTGCACTAGTTTTAAATCACATATGTCGGTGTGAATTAACTCGAGAGGAGTCGTGTCTCTTTGTATGGCATTAAATGGTGACTTAGTCATTTTTGCCTCAACACAAACTTCGCACCTATTAGTCGAGTCGGATTTAGTCATTTGGATTAAATCTTGTCTCGCTAATTTCTTAATGGTGTCGAGGTTTACATGTCCTAATCTATCATGCCATAAATTAGAACTTTCCGACAAGTAAACATAAGGAACACAACTTTTATTCATCGCACCTTGGCGGATTACAGTCATTACATTCATTTTAAAAAGGCCCTCCTCGAGGTAACCTTTTCCAAGAAACAAACCATTCTTGGTTAGTACAAATTTGTCGGATTCGAATACTAGTCTAAAACCGGCCTTACTAAGCAAAGCGCCGGACACCAAATTTTTACGGATGTACGGAACATGCAAAGACATCCAACAAGGTTACTTCTTTGCGGAAGTCATCTTCAAAATCACGTTTCCAATGCCTTGAACATCGGAGGTCGCAGAATTTCCCATGTAAAGCTTTCTTCCGGAGATGGGAGTATAGGAGGAGAAACTTTCCTTGTTACCACAAATATGGCGGGTAGCACCGGTATCTATCCACCAAGCCTTTGGATTCCCCTCCAAGTTTGCAACGTTGGCCTCGAGCACAACCGCCGCAAAGTCAAGATCCATGTGGTCAACATTATTCGCCTCTTTCTTCGGAGACGACAATCCCTTGACAAGTGGCCCGGTTTGCCACAATTATAGCAAGACCCCTTGAATTTCTTAGAGGCCTTCTTCTTCCCTTTCTTAGCATTCCCGGTATTTTCGAATGCTTTCTCTTTGTGCCACTTGTGCTAGCCTCGGCGAGATTGACCTTAGCCTCCATCTTGCCTTTAGCAACTTTGGCCTCATTCATTCTATTGTTCTCTTCTATTTGAAGACGAACAACAATATCTTCCAAGGACATCTCCTTGCGTTTATGCTTGAGATAGTTCTTGAAGTCCTTCCACGAAGGAGGCAACTTTTCAATGATGGAAGCCACCTTAAATGGATCATTCATGATCATCCCTCGGCATCAAGCCCATGTAGAATGATTTGGAATTCATCTACTTGAGTTGTTACCGATTTGGAATCGACCATCATGAAGTCAAGATACTTACCGACGACAAATTTCTTTGACCCGGCATCCTCGATCTTGTACTTCCTTTCCAAAGTGTCCCACAACGCTTTGGCTAACTCGACTGTACTATACACATTGTATAGTGCATCGTCAAGTCCATTCAAGATATAGTTCTTACAAAGAAAATTACCGTGAGACCAAGCCTCCTTTGCCATTTGCCTTTGGGGGTCCGGATCACCTTTTTCTACCGCCGGAGGATCTTCCTTTAAGAAGCGGTGCAAACTTAGGGTGGTCAAGTAGAAGAGCATCTTCTGTTGCCATCTCTTGAAATCCACACCGGTAAATTTCGCGGGTTTCTCACCATGACTCGATGTGATGAGTTGTAGGAGCGGGAGC
The DNA here is from genome assembly GCA_022495995.1 of Adenophora triphylla var. japonica. Lineage (NCBI taxonomy): Eukaryota > Viridiplantae > Streptophyta > Magnoliopsida > Asterales > Campanulaceae > Adenophora > Adenophora triphylla. The sequence goes on from JAFEMH010003155.1 coordinate 28,937, forward strand.
AACGTTGTTGAATGTAGTATCACCTTGTGGAGGAGGCGTCACATTCCCTTGACTAGATGAAGTGGTGTCTTTCTCGTTTGCCATCTCTTGATAATCTTGAAGAAGCGTCGAAATAACTCTTACGATTGTTGGAACTTGTGTATGGCTTCTTTAAGATTTAACAGAAAAACTGACGAGAAAAGTAACGGAGATTGAAAGAACAAAAGAAATCAAGTCGAGTCTTGTATTTGATACAATCTCCGTAAGAGTTATTTGTCCCGCACAGGTGCTTACGGTTGAATGACAAAACTCTCGTAAGATGAAACGACTTTTTATTAGTTATAAGGAGCACTCCAATATAACTAATCTAACGAACAACACAATGTTTTGAACTTTGGACTTGAACGGATTGAATGCAACAATATGCAATGATTTGGGTATGATAATCTATCTTACTAGAGGGTAGAAAGGGTAGAAATACAGTATGAGTGAATTGAAATTCGGAGGGGAAGTATTTAAAGGGAGTCAAAAGGTTTAGTGCCTTTTCTCATGAAAAGGTGCAACAGTCAAACAAAGAGAGGGCACGACTCGTGCTCCTTGGCACGAGTCGTGACCACGACTCGTTCTTGGGCATCCCACTCGTTCGATCGCTTTGAGCCAAGGTCCATTAAGGTCCATTCGTGCTCACGACTCGTGCTCAGAGTCCCCACTCGTTCTGATCAGTTTGAGCCAAAAACTCATCGCCCAAAAACACTGTTCAAACCCAATTTGATCCACACAATCAAATTGACCCTTTTAACTAACTTCTCGTTAAGTTACAAAAGACTATTGTCATTAATTCTCATTCACCCTAAATGGTTTTGAGATATTCAATGATTTTAGTAATCTACAACAAATGTAGAATACAATTTGTAACTAGTTCCGTTAACACATAACGAACTTCCGTTAGAAATCTAGGTTAACGTTAAGTCAAACTTAACTTTTCGTTACCCATTTCCAACAATGGTGTCACAGCAACAGACTTGGTGTTGACCGTGACCCAGATGTTGAGAAAGCATGGTGTTGTTGGCAAGTTTGTTGAGTTTTATTGTAATGCTTTTTCAAGTATCTGATTAGGATTTTAGTAGTTTGGCAACCATCGCTAATATGTCCACCGAGTATGGAGCAACCATGGGCTTCTTTCCCGTGGATAATGTCACGTTACAGTACCTTAAATTAACTTGAAGAAGTGATGAGACTGTGGGTTCTCTTTCTCTCTTATTTTCATGTGCATTAAAATTCAAATGGATTTTGAGAGAGAATAGCATTTTGTTATTCTTGCCATCACTAGTAAGTACAGTGGAGTAGTTAACACGGTTGTAATTTTATTCATATAATAGGTGTCAATGATTGAAGCATACCTGCGTGCAAACAAAATGTTTGTTGACTACAGTGAGGTTAGTGCTCACGACTTTGGTTCCCGTAAATTTTAAATCAGCATTATAACTCATTACTTGACAATGCTATGTTTATCCAGCCTCAATTAGGCAGAGTGTACTCATCTTATTTGCATTTGGACCTATCTGATGTTGAGCCGTGCATGTCTGGACCCAAACGGTATGCTTTTATCTTTTTTTGCTTTTTATCATTTTATGTGGTTCCATATTTTTGTTATTTTCTCTGAGTTAGGCGAAAAGGAGTTTCCTCTTATTCATGTTTAGATTCTGTTTGATGGCTAAAGTATTATTTTCTAGTCAATAAAAAAATTCATTTGAATTTTTAAAAAAAATATAGGGTAGTCCGTCCCTTTTTTGACTTTTCTTCTATATACTTTCATTTGTTTAGTTTTTTTCTTTCTTTTTTTATATAATTTTTTCTGAAAAAAACCACCAATTAACAAAGGCTAAAATATTATTTTCTAGTCAATAAAAAAATTAAAAAAAATAAAAAATAAATATAGAGTAGTCCGTCCCTCTTTTGACTTTTCTTCTATATACTTTCATTTGTTTAGTTTTTTTTTCTATCTTTTTTTATATAACTTTTTCTAAAAAAAATCACTAATTAAAAAAGGCTAAAATATTATTTTCTATTCAATAAAAAAATTTTAAAAAAATAAAAAATAAATATAGGATAGTCCGTCCCTCTTTTGAATTTTCTTCTAAATACTTTCAATTGTTTAGTTTTTTTTCTATCTTTTTTTATATAACTTTTTCTAAAAAAAATCCACCAATTACCAAAGGCTAAAATATTATTTTCTAGTCAATAAAAAAATTTTAAAAAAATAAAAAATAAATATTGGGTGTTCCGTCCCTCTTTTGACTTTTCTTCTATATATTTTCATTTGTTTAGTTTTTTTCTGTCTTTTTTTATATAACTTTTTCTAAAAAAACTACTATTAACAAAGGCTAAAATATTATTTTCTAATCAATAAAAAATTTAATAAAAAATAAATAGAGAGTAGTCCGTCCCTCTTTTGACTTATCTTATATCTACTTTCAATTGTTTAGGGTATTAGGGTATATGAGATTTAGGATTTAGGGTATGAGGGTATATATGAGGTTTAGGGTATGAGGGTTTAGGGTATGATGGTATATGAGATTTAGGATTTAGGGTATATGAGGTTTAGGGTTATGATAAATGGTTTATAGTATAAGGTATAAGGTTTAGGGTGTAGGGGTTGAACGGAATAAAAGTGACGGACTAGGCCCTACGTACGAAGCCCAACAATTCAGACATTAGTACAGCAATACCATTGAATGGTATAAGATTTAGGGTATAGGGTTTAGGGTATAAGGTATAATGTATAGGTATATGATTTAGGGTTTAGTGTATAGGGTATAAGGTTTAGGGTATAGGGTTTAGGGTATATGATATAAGGGATAAGATATATGTATATGATTTAGGGTATAGGGTATAAGATATAGGTATACGACTTAGAGTTTAGGGTATAGGGTATAAGGTATAAGGGTTAGGGTATAGGGTTTAGGTTATAAGGTATAATATATATGTATATGATTTAGGGTATAAGTGATAAGGTATAGGTATACGACTTAGGGTATAGGATATAAGATTTAGGGTATAGGGTTTAGGGTATAAGGTATAATTTATAGGTATATATGATTTAAGGCTTAGGGTTTAGGGTATAGGGTATTTTTTAGGGTTTAGGGTTTAGGGTATAATGTATAAGGCTTAGGGCTTAGGGTTTAGGGTATAGGGTATAAGGTTTAGGGTATAGGGTTAAGGGTATAAGGTATAATGTATAAGTATAAGGTTTAGGTTATAGGGTATAAGGTATAAGGGTATAGGGTTTAGGGTTTAGGGTGTATATGATTTAGGGTATAAGGGATAAAGTATATGTATACGACTTAGGGTATAGGGTTTAGGGTATAATGTATAGGTATATAATTTAGAGTTTAGCTAGTGTATAGGGTATAAGGTATAAGGTTTAGGGTTTAGGGTATAAGGAATAAGGTATAGGATCTAGGGCTTAGAGTTTAGGGTATAAGGGATAAGGTATAGGGTATAGGGGTTAGGGTTTAGGGTGTAGGGTTTAGGGTTTAGGGTTTAAGGTTTAGGGTTTATGGTTTATGGTTTAGGATTTAGTGTATAGGGGTTTTTTTTTTTTTGAAGAATCAGGACGTCACCTGGGAGCTTTTATTAATGGAAGAAAAATATTACATCAATGAATGGGAATTAAAAAGCCCAATTCTAAAACCAACGTAATTAAAACTAAACACATCTATCCCAAAAGCTTCATGACCAGGCCAACCAATATTTTTGCCCCAAAAACACTCCTCCATGCCGGCCAACTGCCCCATCTACCAGGCCATTGGGCCACACCCAAGGCCTAACCATCCAGCCCAATAACCGATTGGGAGCGGACGCTCCCACCCATTTGGAGCAGACGCTCCCACAATCCAGAAACTCCCAAGGCAAAATGGAACGAGTCTACCCCATTGTAACGACTCGTGCCCAGCCTGGCCACTAATGTCGCACGGCTTACTCTCTGCAGTAGATCCAAAATCAGCAACAAACTTCAACAGCAAACGAAATCCCAGCAGCCAAACAACCCATTGAATCTGTCCCAAAACAATTACGATCAATTTAGTAACTTGAAACATCATTAAATGGCAGCCAACAAGTAGAGAATTAGCCCCAAGAAAATAGCCAATAACAACCAAAACACCACCAAAGCCAACAAGAACTGTCCCAAATCTTTGACAAATAATCATCCAAGCTCCATAAAAAACCAAGCAATACCAACCACCAACAGAAATGATAAAACAGCAGCCAAAAATCGGCCCCAAGTTATCACCATTCAAACAAGTAACTAACCACCAAGTAACCACCAAAATCCATATAAACTTTCCCATATCAACGACGAACAACATACCAAAACAGATCAAAAATTGTCCCACATCAACTAATAAAATAGCATCCGGAATGAAAAAACAGCAGCCAAATAATCAGTAACATCAGCTCCAAGTTATCACCATTCAAACTAGTAAATAACCACCAATAAACCACCAAAATCCATATAATCATTCCCATATTAACGAAGAACAATATAACAACCCGACACCTCGAAGTTCAAGGCATCTAAAACTTCCTTCGGGAGGGCTCTAACATGCAAATAAACCATCATTATATGATGATCATGTGCCACTGCCGCGAGTCTATCCACCACCCCATTTCCTTCCCTTAGAACATGTCGAATGCCGAAGTCACCTAGCAAACTCCCACATTCCCTTAGCTCATGTGCATATTGCCAAGGCCCGGTAAAACTACCTCTCAAAATCCCCATGGCCACCAATGAATCAAACTCCACCTGAACCAAATCCAATTGATGTTCGCGGCATAACCTCAAACCATCCCGAATAGCAAATATCTCCGCTTTTATGTTGGTGCCCAAACCGTAGTAATTAGAAAAAGCACCCACAAAACCACCCATCCAGTCCCGAATGATACCACCTCCCGAACACTCGCCAAGAACAGATGAACCATCCGTGTTGAGAGTATAGAAACAAGAACTAGAAGGCTCCCATTGCAAAGTTTGACTCCTCCTAATCTTCACCTCTACCACCCGTAATTTTAGACAGAGCAAAATGTTCCGAGCCATCAACGTAGGTTTTGCCTTGGGAAGCATGAAAGAGTACATATCCACCAACGCCTGTTGTACCCCATCTATAATAGCACTACACTCCATCTGTTTGCCGACGAAAACCATCTTGCATCACGCCTTCCATAAACCCCAACAGACAAACAACATGATCCCCATTCTCACCAAACCTATTTGAGCTCTACGAGATTGGCTCCCGCACCAAATATCCCATAAATGATGCAGATCCGTATAGTGATATCCAAGCCCAAAAAAGGATGCCCAGTGCTGCCATAAAGAAAGAGCCATCGTCGAATGCAGAAATAAGTGTTCCCTAGTCTCCCGATGACCAGCAGAAGCACAACATACACAGCGAGCATCTACAGGAAGACCATTGTGCATCAACCGCCACCAAAAACCACTAACCTTGGTAGGAATGTTCTTATGCCAAATCTTGGCACCCCAATCCACCAAAGGACTCCGAACACGGTGAAACTCCCACCAAGCTGCCGACTCAAATTTCTCGGACCGAGTCAACGTACATATAACCCTATCCTCCTCATTGGCATCAATCAACACCCTCCGAATATTGTCATGCTAATGACCAGGAATAAGGGGAAGTAAATCATCAAGCACCATCAAACACTCCCGGACTAGCAAGCCATTATCAACAGGTCTAGGACCCCCAATCCGCTCACCACACCAATTGTCCACCCAAAAACTGATATTACCCTTACCAACCACCCATCTACTGCAATTCTCTATCTGAGATAAAAAAGATGATGCCGCCTTCCATGCGTGAGAACTAGATTCCGACGCATGCAACCCATACTTCTCACGAATGAAATGTGCCCATAGAGAATTTCCATACAAAGCCACCCAAGCCAACTTGGCCAACATCATATCATTAACCTCCTTTAAAGTTCTTACTCCTAGACCACCTTCCTGAACGGGTCTGCACACCTCCTGCCAAGCCACCCATTGCGGACGCCTCTCACCCCCATTACTCCACAAGATATTGGCCATTATACCTTCTAACTTCCTTATAAACCCCCCCCCTTTGGGACCTTCAATACTCCCATGGAACAAATTGGAATGCTACTCAGAACAGACTTCAGTAAGATTAATTTACCTCGGAACGAAAGAAGGCGAGCTTTCCACCCATTAACCCTCTTCATTAACTTTGTCTCCAACTTCGCAAAGTGAATCCGCTGAATCCTCCCTTTGAAAAGCAGAATACCCAAATATTTCAGAGGGAACTGTTGATGCGAGCACCCGGACCACCTCCGAATGTTTTCAATCTCAAAATTCCGCATCCTCTTCCCCACATAAAATCCACTCTTCTCCAGATTTATAAGCTGCCCCAAAGCACGCTCATATCTAGCCAAAACACCCCGAAGACCTTCAATAGACCCTCTCCGCCCGTTACAAAAGATCAACATATCATCGGCATAAATAAGGTGGGAGATTGGGACACCGCCACGCCCATGAGTATAGGGGTGGAAAGTGTTCTCCCGAAGAGCCTTGTGCATGGCCCTCGATAAAACCTCCTGCGCAATGATAAATAATAAAGGAGACAACAGATCACCCTGTTTCACCCCCCTTGAAGAAGCGAAGAAACCATGAGAAACCCCTCCCATTCTAACTGAATACCAGTTGCCCTGAACTAAACGCCAAACCAAATCCCTGAATCTACCATTAATGCCAAACGCTTCCAAAGCTCAAAATAGAAAATCCCATTCAAGACGGTCATAGGCTTTGGACATATCCAGTTTGAAGAGGACATTACCTCCCACTACCTTCTGATCAACCCGATGAACCAACTCATGAGCCAAGGCAATGTTCTTCTGAATGCCCCTTCCCTTGATAAAACCCGTTTGCTCCGGAGAAATAACCTTATGAATTACTGAAGCCAAACGAGTAGTAAGGATTTTGGAAATCACCTTATTCATGAACGTCGATAAATTGATAGGCCGCAAATCCTTGAATCCAAAAGGTTTCTCCACCGTAGGCAATAAAATGAGGACATTAGATGAAAGCCCCCTAGGCAAAGCCACCCCACTGTAGAAAGCCCGCGCCGCTGCAACAACATCCTCCTTTATTATGGACCAACAACCCCGGAAGAAATGACCCGTGAAGCCATCCACCCCGGGGCACTATTCGCATTCAGAGATGTAATGGCCTCCCACACCTCCTCTGAATTCGGGATAGCAGTCAAAAATAAATTATCACCCTCTGCTACAGTGCTCTCGATGCCCTCAAAAATGCAATCATCAATCACATGCGGTACCGACCTAAATATGTCCTCGAAGAAAGCTGCGCCCAAATTACCCAAAACAGTCTCGTTTTTGCACCAAGAACCATCAGCTAACTGAAGCTTCAAAGTATTCCTCCTTCTCCGCTCCTTGATACTGGCATGAAAGAAAGCAGAATTTCTATCGCCGTCTTTCACCCATAATTGATGAGACTGTTGCTGTTTCAAATCATTTTCCCACCTTAAAACCCGAGCCAACTCATCCTTTTTTTGAGACATTAACTGAGCTGAACCATCTTTCCAACCTTGCTGCAGTTGAACGTCCAAACCCAAAATCTCATCGTGAAGCCTATCAATTTTCTGAAAGATATTACCAAAGACCTCCCAATTCCATCGGTGAAGAGCTTTGCGAAGAGCATGAAGTTTACGATGCAGCTTTTCCAACGCATTACCCCCATACCATTTACTCCATACCTCACGAACATAACTGAGAAAGTCCTGATGTTCCAGCCACATTTTAAGAAATTTAAACACATATTTTGGCTTGGAAACCGACGAGAAATTAACCTTCAAAGGAGAATGATCTGACATGTCCCTCGGCAGATGATAAACAGTGACATTCCCATGTTTCGAAAGAAAAGCACCGTTCACAAAAACCCGATCCAACCGTTTCCAAATCCGTCTCGTCCCCTCATGACCATTACACCAAGTGTAAATACTACCATCAAAATCAACTTCAGAAATACCCGCTGCAGCCATGCAAAAATTAAATTCATCCATCCCTGCAAAATCCCACCCATTACCCCCCAATTTTTCGAAAGGCTGCGAGATTATGTTGAAATCACCCCCAACAAACCAAGGAACATCAAACTGAACCGAAATTTGCGTAATCTCTGCCCACAAAGCTTGTCTGCTCACCCGATCACAGCTAGCATAAACAAAAGTAAGCATACCATAATCATCCCCACTACAGGTCACCCGAACCGATATCTGTTGATTCGAGCTGCAAACCACATCCAAATCAAAACCCGAACGCCATAGAACCCAAATATGTGTATTAACCGGATTCCCATGCACACAATGATCAAACTTCAACTGTCTCGCAATCCTAGCAAGTCTCTCCCCCAAGAGCTTGGGTTCTAAAATTGCTAGGCACCATGGCTTATGCTTCGACACTAACATTTTCAAAACATCCATGGTTTCCACATTCCCTACTCCCCTAGCATTCCAAATGAGAACAGTCATTGGGAAACTTTAGAATTAGAATTTACCCCCTTATGCTTACTCCTGGTCCTCCGAGGAGACACCTTCTGCTGCACGTAATTAATACCCTCTTGCTGATAATTCAGCTCATCAACAAAAGAAGAATCCTGAGAATTATTATCCCCTTCAGAAGCAGTATCCCCCTCGGAACTCTGTAAAGGATCCTTCTCACCCGACGAAACAACAACTTCCTTAAGCTCCCCAACCTTAGAAACCTCTAACTCATCTGTTTTATCCTCCTGATTCTCACAAACAACAGCCTTCTCCGCCCCATTCGAATGTGAAAATTGTGTTTTCTCCATTTCTTTAAACTCCCCATCCTCCACAATAATGATATCCCCCGAATGAACATTTGACCCACCATTATTATCACCTTTGGAAACCTCCTTATCCTTTGCATCCGAAGAAGGAGAACCCTTCTCCCAACTCGAACTCAAAGACGCCTCCTTATTCAACTGACAATCCCCAGTTGAATCATTAATATTAACGTCCTCATCATCTATACCTTCTAATGCAGCAAAAGCATTCGAAGTCGTCACTTTGTCTTGCTTATCTGATGTAGTCACCCCATCAACTGTCTTCTCCCATTTAGAAGTACCCATGCCCGCATTGTTTTTCAAAATATCCACCTGCCCATACTCCAACTGCGAAGCCTTATTTTTCTGCCCATTCTTATCACCTGAATGCTCAACGCCTTTAGACCCCTCTATTACCTCAGTTTGAACCACCTATTTGCCCTTATTTGCATTTATTTGCCACTCCTTGTTTGGTGGTTTAGTAACATCTTTCGGGCCAATATTTTGTGGACCCTTAGGGGCTCCTTCCGCAAACCTAACTCTAGGCTTCATCCTACCCTTACGACAATTTCCTTTAGTATGTCCCAACAGTCCACAACCCTCACAAAAGGCTATGTTGCCTTCGAATTCAAGTTCCTGAACAAAACCATCCTCCTTTGACAATCCCAATAAAACATTCTTAGGCAACGGTTGGGATACATCAACCTCAACACATATTCTAGCAAATCCATGATGAGTAAACCCATCGACCTATCATCCGCCCTCAAAAACCTTCCAAACATATTCCCAATGTTCTTCAGATAAGCATACCGATGTAAAGGAAGGTTAGGAAGACGTACCCATGTTGCGACACAAGGATTATCAACAGTAAAGTTGAAATCTGGGGTCCAACGAAAGCTGCGATAATTGCTGTTAGTAATCACATTAGAATCCTTCGATAATTCCCTTGTAAAATCCTCCTCGTTGGTGAGATAAACGAGAACGTGTCTCGGATCCAGTAACCCGACATTAAATTTAGCTTTCAAACCCCATCCCTGTGTGATGTGCTCGTGAATCACCTTCAGCTGCGGCCTCCCCACAGAAAACTTCAAAACCATTGTATACTTCAACCTATCCGCTGCTGCTTGAATCTCTCTTTTAGTCAAAAACAAAGCGGGCATACCATCGATAATCGTCGTAGCTCTATGGGGAGCTTCCAAACCTTTAAATGGGTTCAAAAAATTGCCATCCACCCCCTATCCCCTTTTACTACAGCCGAGTATGACATGGGAGCCTTTGAGACGCTCCCTCCAATAGCTAGCAGCTATTGATCATTGCCCACTTTCTGAACAGAAATCTGTTCCACATCCTTCGCAAACAACTGTTTGAAATCCTCCATTAACATTCGAAACCGTAGGGAGCTCAACACATCCCCCTTATCCATGCTGCGGCTTACAGCCCAAAGTGGCCTTAACATGCCCTTAAATCCTTTCCTTTTGCTGTAAAATCTGTACTCCATCATTACCCACCGCCTGAGGAATACCCCCAGGAGAAACCGCCGCCGGCATGTGATGGATAAAATTTCCACTGTGTAATAAAAACCTTGCAAGTACAAGTACCGAAGTAGCAGGTACAAGTAAGGGTCAAACCACAGAGACTTGAGTGTTTCAACAAGTTGATTTAATTAATGCGAAATGTAACCAAAAGGGGGTTTTTGATTTTTGAATAATTTAAACTAAATTAAATTGCAAAGAAAGTAAACTAATGATTAAAGATCACAAAATTAAACAAGGAGAGAATTCAAAATTCAACAAGGAGATTCACGGATTGGTCTTTCACAATATATTCACTTTATGCCATTTTATTAATAAAGCCATCAATTTTCATTCTAGGGTTCATTCACAAAATCATGAGTAGGGACGGTTTGGTGTGCGATTTGCAACTCAAATATTCTTCTTTTATTATACGTATAATAATCAAAGAACTCATGAAGATCAAATGAATATATGAACCTAAACCAATTGATTTCAGTTACGTCCTCAATTAGGTCTAAGTAGTAAAATAGGGGTCACGTATCTATGCCCGAGTTACCGTAGTAATGGATACCCACAAATTCTAGGGCCAAAAATATCTTAACATAAGTCTGAAACCCTAGAACGTATTAAAGCTATTTTACAACTTTAGAAAGAAATTGAATTAATAATTAAAAATTATAGCATAAAGATCATGTATTGCCACAACCAATCCGCAAATCAATAAAAATTTAGCTACTCATACTCATACTAAAAATCACAAAATTAAAATAAATAAACCTCAAAACCTGCATTCGGATCGTACTAAAAATAAGACAAAGGAATACTTCTTGTTCTTCCTCCACAGTCCACGGCTGCCCCCCAAGATGATCCAAAATAAAGCCTTCCAACTCCAAAAACAAAGCCTAGCAGTAATTTTCTTTTTCCAAAAAAAAAAACATCCAAAAAAGGAAAATAAAATAATTACTCCTAAAAGAAAGGAAAAAAAAAGAGAGATCAACGTGAACCGTTTCTCCACAAAATGCTTGATCCCAAATTTGCACTAAAGTCCCTAGAGCTTCAAATATTCTTCGTGAGTCCTTGAAGCTCTAACTCTCACTTTTTCTTCCCTTTCTTGACTTGTTTGCCTTCTAGTTGACTTTGACCTCTTGAATGATGCTGACTTTGACTTCTTGAAGAGTAACATATTCGGTTACATAATCAAAATTACTAAAATACCCTCGAATACACTACTTCTCACAAAAAGTCCCTCATTACATAATAAATCATAAATACATCAATCTAGTCTAAAAATACCTTAAAAATAATATGAAAACGAACGAAATTATGGAAATAAAATATAGTAAAATCCACCACATCAAATTCCCCCACGCTTAGACCATTACTCGTCCCTGAGTAATATTCCTAACCCCACTCTAAGCACCGGTCTATATAGCGTAGCATGGGAGAAAATGACTCCTAGTCACCTCTACATCCCCATCATAACGAGTCAACAACACAAAACCCGGAGTGGAAAGAGCTCCGTCGCCTTATCACTTCACAAAAATAAGTATCAATGGCCCTAGTTCGATATCAACACCAACAATAAAACAAGACAATATTCGACTAGGGCCCACACATAAAAGCTAGGGGGAACTAAAAATATCATATGTTTCCCCCACGCTTATCTCACACTACGGCATCCCTCGAAAAACAATCAATGCTAGGGTGAGATTCCCAACAAAGACCTACTACAAATAAATCTCCGACGCCCCTTATAACTCCAAAAAGAAAAATGAGGATTTTCTATCCTAACGCCTCAAACCAAAACTCCAACCCCAAAATGATTATCCTACCCAAACACTCCAAACCTCCCTTAGGACACCACTCCGGTTAATAAGAAAATAATTTGCTCTCGTTCTCACCTTTTGCCTAGGCGCCCTTTCGGGTTTTCACCTAGCCTCTCATATATATATATATATATATATATATATATATATATATATATATATATATATATATATATATATATATATATATATATATATATATATATATATATATATATATATATTTGTTTTTATTTATTTTTTCTTTTTTTTTTTTTTAACCTCAATACGAAACAGATGCAAATACCAACATGCCAACGCTTTTAAGTATTACCACCCTACCCCCAAGCTTAAAAATTTCATTGTCCCTAATGAAAGAGACACCGACAAAAAGTATGCACAGGAAGAGTGGGTGGTACCTCAACCTTATTAAGGTGGCGGTGGTGTAAAATCTGGTCTCCAAGACCGGATATGCTGCAGTGCCCCCTCCTCAATCCGGCGCATCATCTGCTGAAACTGCTGATCATGTCTATCCAACTGTTCCCGCCACTGCTGCTGAATGAACTGCGGGGGATTGTCATGCTGTGGTTGCCCCAGATTCTGCTGTTGCTGCCACTGTTGCTGGTGCCACTGGTACTGTTCCAGTTGCCGTGCCTCCATTTGATCCATGCGTCCATTTACTTGTGCTGATAAATTAATCACCACCTCCCACGTACTAGGCTCATCATCCCCATCATCTCGGACTAGTTTCTTTTTCCACCATGCTCTGGACTTTGAAGTTAACGTCTTATAATCAATGGGGCCTATCCTAGGAATCTTTCTGTCATTTTTCGGGAACTTGACTTTTGCTTTCTCACATAAGAAGGTGATGAAGTTCGGGAAATAGATACGGGATTTGTTACCTCCCCCAAACACGTCTACAAGAGATTCTCGAATGATATTCCCCAGATTAATTTTCTGTTTAGTCAAAACCAAATGGATGAACAGTGCTCGAGACCAAAGAATCCCCCGCATGAGTTGTAGGCATAATTCTGTTGTTAACTAGCTTGGCCAAATCCTTGGCCTTCAAAGTCAACATGCACTCCTCAATTGAATGTGGTTGCCCATTGTGGGAAAATTTAAACTGCGTTGTACCATTCCCAATTGTTGTTTTGACTGTATCCACCATGACTCAAAAATCTTCCCTATTCGATGCCTTCCAAAATTCACATTCTTGTAAAGGCACTTGCTTGAACTTGTACAGACTGTTTATGTCCTCCCATGATAGCTTCAAATTCGTCTGTCGAACCCAAGTTTCATACTTGCTAGCACAGCTACAATAATTGGCATATACTTCCCTCACCAATTGTTCATAAGCTGCAGGTGGTTCCTTGAATAACGCTTCCCATTGTTGAAACTGAAACTCCTGAAGTAGACCAAAACTTTCGGCGTCAAAAGCCCTTTCAACCAAAATTTTTTTACTCGCTTGCTCCCGATAAGCTTTCAAACTGATATTTTGAATAAACCGGTTATCTGCACATAAATCCGTAGGATTCCCATACTCATCTCCCACGGGTGAATCAGAACTTTCAACCACCTCTTTTCGGGCTCTTTTCGACACGGATTGTTTAGGGCTTTTACCCACATCCTTACGAGCTTTCTTTGACGTGGTTTGTTTACCCGGAGGCATAGTACCCACTTATATCCACCACACCACAACAAATTCCAACTAAATATTTCAATGAATAGTAGCCTCACAATTGTTCTAACACTTTAACACCCCAAAAACAAACTTAAACACCCAGCAACAAAAATTTAACAAGCATGTAGCTATCCTACCAAATTCACAATCAATGGCACCATTCCGTTCTGTCTGACAATATAGATATTACTTTGGCCTTAAAAAGAATGACGAATTTGAAACTTTTAGCCTCCCCAATCAGACGCAATCAATACCCCAAAAATACACACATCGCCGGAATGGGAGGAAGATGACCGGAATCACTGCAATTCGACCGGAAATGCACACCCACACTTTCTCGGCTTGGCTATTGGCAATGGAAGAAACAGGTAACGACTTTGATGAATTCGGCTTGGGTGATTTCAGAAGGGGGCTGATTTCGGGAAGGGTGATTTGTGGATACCGAAGATGGAGTCGGTGGCCGGGGTCGGAGTTGTTGGCCGAACACGAGGGAGGCGATGGTGGCGGAGGCATGCTGGGTGGCGGAGATGGAGAGAGGGATTGGAGAGAGACGGGAATCACAAAATCTAGGGAGAAACGCGTTTCTCCATAAGTTATGGAGAAACGGGTCCCGACATGTCGCGCGACAATGAGCTAGATAGCCAGAAACCTATGAAAGTGATATCCAGAAACCTTCAAATGAATATCCAGAAACCTTCAAAATGTTTCTGGATATACATTTGAAGGTTTCTGATATCCGAAAACCTTCAATAGCAATTTCTGGATATGCCCTAACACATTTCGGATATGCACCTAAGCTTTTACGGATATGCACCTAGTTTACGGATATACATTTCACATCCTTCGCTATCAAATACAAAGCTTCTGGATATCAACCGCAAAGCTTCGGCTATCAAATGCAAAGCTTCGGATATCCAGAAGCTTTTGGTCTTGGCCTTGGGTTTTTTTTTTCTGGTTATCAAATGTAAAGCTTCTGGCTATGAAAAACACGTTTCTCCATAGTTATGGAGAAACGCGTTTCTCAGCAGACGCACTCGACGGGAATGGGGTGTGGGATGCGGCGCAGAGAAGAGGATTTGGGAAGATTTAACTAGTCAACAACGATTAAAGAGGGATTGAATAAAATATGGAGTGCGCAATTACGTCCCTACCCCTGCTCATCTTTGTAAAGAAATATTGCAACATTTCCTTCGGCCCTTGATGTGGTCGCTTCATGCGATCACTTCCAATTTTTTATTTTCTTTCTTTCCATTCGGCCTCTCATGTGGCCACTCCATGTAACCGCATTTATTTATTTTTCTTTCTAACAGTTCGGCCCTTCAAGCGACCACCCCATGCGACCGCATCCAATTTTTTATTTTCTTTGTAATAGTTCGGCCTCTCATGCGGCCACTCCATGCGACCACACGAGGCTTTTTCCAGATTTCTCACTTGAAACCTGGTCCCTTTTTCTTCTGCATAATAGTCCTGACCTGCTAAGAATCTAACAGAAAAACAATAGCAAACGTTAATATGTTCTAAAAACTAACTAAAAATAGATTAAAAAGACTTTTTTTTTTTTAAGTTTATGAATACCACCACCCTCACACTTAAACAATGCTATGTCATCATGGCATAAACCAAGAAAACACAACATAACTTAAGTGCAAAGATGATAATAACTGAAAGGAAAGTACTGAAAGCAATAAATGTTACCTACATTGGGTTGCCTCCCAACCAGCGCTTTAGTTATAGTCGTTAAGCTCGACGTCATGCCCCAAAGGAATTAGGTGACCTCCTCCGGGTCCACCAACTCGACCACATCAATATCCTCCATGGCTGCAAGAATGTGGACACCTTCATAATAGGGTTTTACCCTTTGTCTATTGACCTTAAAAGTGGTCCCATTTGTCAAATCTTTTAGCTCTACCGCTCCATGAGGAAATATTTGCAACAATTCAAAAGGTCCCGACCATTTGGACCGTAACTTGCCCGGAAACAACTTCAAATGGGAATTGAAAAGAAGGACTTTCATACCCGGAATGAGGGTTCTAGACTTCATTTCGCACTCTCATAACTTGCTTGTCGCATCTCATCCAACTCATCAAGTGCAAGCAATCTTTTCTATCCAACTTGTGTCAAATCCATATTGAGTTCTTTGAGAGCCCAAAAAGCTTTATGTTCCAACTCAACAGGGAGATGACATTCTTTCCCATAAACAATCCGGAACGAACTCATCCCAATGGGTGTTTTGTATGCTGTCCGGTACGCCCAAAGTGCATCATTCAATATCAAAGCCCAATCCTTTCGGTTAGGACGCACCGTCTTTTCTAACACCCCTTTTATTTGTCGGTTACTTACCTCAACTTGACCCGAAGTTTGGGGATGATAGGCTGTAGCCAACTTGTGAACAACCCCATACTTTTTCAAAACTGTATTGAACCTCTTGTTAGTGAAGTGAGTAACTTGATCACTGATAATCGCCCGTGGCACTCCATACCTTCTGAAAATACAATCACCAACAAACTTGCAAACAACATTAGCATCGTTAGTACGGGTAAGAGTTGCTTCCACCCATTTTGACACATAATCGACTGCCACAAGTATGTAGAGATAACCATGGGAAGGGGGAAAAGGACCCATAAAATCAATGCCCCAAACATAAAAAATATCAATAATTAAATTGTTTTGGAGGGGCATCTCATCACGTTTTCCTATACTACCGACCCTTTGGCACCTATCACACCTAATACAAAACTTTTGAGCATCTTTGAACAAAGTAGGCCAATAAAGACCCGATTGAAGCATTTTCCTAGCGTTCTTTTGGCCACTAAAATGACCCCCACATTGGAGTTCGTGACAAAATCTCAACACACTGCTTTGCTCATGATCCGGGACACACCTCCTAACAATTTGGTCCGGGCAAATTTTCCACAAATAAGAGTCATCCCAAATATAATGCTTCACATCCGACTTGAACTTACGTTTTTTGTCGTAAGTGGAGTGTGGTGGCATCAAATTAGACGCAAGATAATTAACTAAATCAGTATACCAAGGCTCATGGACATGTACAGCGAGAAGTTGTTCATCAGGAAAACTTTCATTAACCGGAATCATACTCTCTTCGACATTAAGATACGAATAGTCCTCAAGCCTCGATAAATGATCCTCCACCACATTTTCAGTCCCCTTTTTATCCCGAATCTCAACATCAAATTCCTGTAAAAACATCCACCTCAACAAACGAGGCTTAGCATCCTTCTTATTAAGCAAATATCTCAATGCAGCATGATCAAAATAGATAATTACCTTCGACCCAAGCAAGTAAGAACGAAATTTTTCCAAAGCAAACACAACATCCAAAAATTCTTTTTCAGTGGTGGTGTAATTCAGTTGTGCATCATTAAGTGTTCTACTTGCATAATGGATGACGGAAGGTAATTTATCTATCCTTTGTCCCAAAACAGCCCCAATAGCAAAATTCGAGGCATCACACATGATCTCAAAAGGGTGAGACCAATTGGGACTAGAAAGAATGGGGGCACAAGTCAACTTCTCTTTAAGCAAATTTAAAGCATCAACACACTCTTGATCAAAGATGAACTTCGTATCCTTGGCAAGCAGATTACATAAAGGCTTAAAATTTTTTGAAAAGTCTTTTATGAATCACCTATAGAAACCCGCATGCCCAAGGAAACTTCTCGCACCTTTAACCGAATTCGGGGGAGGTAATTTAGCAATCACATCAATTTTTGCTCTATCAACCTCAGTCTCCTTACTCGACACAATGTGTCCCAACACAATACCATGTTTCACAAGAAATTGACACTTTTCCCAACTCAAAGTCAAGTTGATTTCACAACACCTTTTCAACACAGATGCCAAATTCTTTAAACAACCATCAAAACTATCCCCAACAATAGAAAAATCATCCATGAATACCTCAACACACCTCTCAATCATATTAGAAAAAATGGATGTCATACACCTTTGAAATGTCGCAGGTGCATTGCAAAGCCCAAAAGGCATCTTCCTAAATGCATACGTGCCAAAAGGACATGTGAAGGTGGTTTTGGATTGGTCTTCGGGGGCTATGGTAATCTGATTGTACCCCAAAAAACCATCAAGAAAACAATAATAAGAATGACCCGCAAACCTCTCTAACATTTGATCAATAAAAGGCAAGGGAAAGTGATCTTTCTTGGTTGCAGCATTTAATTTTCTCAAATCAATACACATCCTAAGACCGGTCACTTCCCTCCTTGGCACATCCTCACCCTTCTCATTTTGAACAACAGTAATGTTCGATCTTTTTGGCACAACTTGTACCGGGCTTACCCATTCACTCTCAGCCACCGGGTAAATAATACCCACATCTAACAACTTAAGGACCTCTTTTCTCACAGCTTCCTCCATGTGAGGATTTAACCTTCTCTGTCTCTCCCTAGACGGCTTTGCACCATCCAAGAGATGAATTTTATGCATGCACATCGAGGGACTAATTCCCTTAATGTCCTTTAATGTCCACCCAATGGCCTCTCTATACTCACACAATACAGCAATCAACTGGGCTTCTTGTTCTATGGTCAAATCAGATGCAGTTATAACAGGCAAAGTCTCTCCCTCTCCTAAGAATGTATAATTTAAATTTGCATGGAGAGTTTTCAGTTCAAGGACCGGGGGTGTCACAACAGAGGGCACCAACTTCTCATTGAAGTGGCCTAGGGGGTAAAATGGGCCATCACTAGGATGGTGCTCGTCAGCCTTATCCACAACCATCAGTTGAGCATCCGCATTATCCCAAAGTTTCTCACCGCCCACTGACATCAAAGACTCTAACTCCTCACAATCTCTCTCATGCCATGAAACCTCACTCACACATTCCTCAACAATGTCCAACTCATTTATAAGCATGCAAGACTCATCATGATTCACCGAATTTTTCATTATATCAAAAACATTTATTTCAATCCTTTCATTTGCCACAGTCATGGAAAGAGTTCCATTGCCAATATTTATCACGGTATTGGTCGTTGCCATGAAAGGTCGCCCAAGCAATATGGTTGAGTCACGGCGACTACCCTCACCGCGGGGCATCTCTAGAACCACAAAATCCACCGGAATGATCAATGACCCAACCTGAACTAAAACATCCTCTACGATGCCCAATGGTCTTTTAATGGACCGGTCGACAAGTTGTAGGGCCATCATAGTGGGTTTTAGCTCAGGTAAACCCAACTCAAGATACATTTAATAGGGTAACAAATTAATGCTAGCCCCGAGATCAAGCATAGCTTTCACCGTGTTAGAATCCCCCAAAGTAATGGAAATTAGAAAAATTCCCGGGGTCTTTCATTTTCGGCGGAAGACTAAGTTTGACCACAGCGCTCGCACTCTCACCCAACAACAATTTATCATCTTTCCCGTACTGAATTTTCCTGGAATTAATTTCTTTAAAGAATTTTGCATACGCAGGAACATTCTTGATCTCATTCAAAAGAGGCAAATTTATATTTACTTTCGAAAACATATCAATCAGCTCTTTCATTTGATGATCTAGTTTGTTTCTCAAAAATCTTCCAGGAAAAGGAACGGGCGGTACATATGGCTTGAGGATGGGAGCATCAACAGTCACATCTTTCCCCAATCCATTTGTACCCTCATCCTCAGACACAACATCTTCCACAATCACATTTTCCACATTGGGGGGTTCCACAAAAGGGGACTCAACAACAGGGGGTTTAGGGGAAGAAGAAGGAGAAGCTACCTGGTTGTCTACCTGTTTGCCACCCCTTAGGGTGATGATGGCCTTAGCTTGCTCCCCTTGACTAGGGAATGTACCCGTCTGTCATCCCTGTAATGCTTCAGCCAATTGACCCAGTTGGGTCTCCAACTTTTTCATTGCAGCAGCTTGGTTGTTACTTGCTTACTGCTGCTCTGCCCTTGCTTGGAGTTGCTCCGCTCTCATCTGATCCATATCATCTTCCCAAGGCTCTTTCTTCCTCTCATAGGGCCCCTGAGGTGGTTGAGGATGGAGAGTTTTATTCTGTTGATTTCCACCCCATGACAGATTGGGATATATCTCGGCCCTGCTTGCCATCCTGGATTGTACGTATTACCATACTGATTGTTGCTTGGAGGGAATCTCTGACCAAATCCTTGCATCGCATGTACCTGCTCAGTTTCATAGCTATAGGGACTAGTAGTGGGACATGAGTTATAATCATGAGATTTAGATCCGCATGTAACACAATTATCATAAACAAGATGAGCAGTAGAAGGCACAGAAGAAGAAGAAGCATTTTGCAAAGCTAATTTATCAAATCTTTGGTTTAGTAATGCAAACTGCTTAGCAAGCTCGTTGGTCAGCCCTACCTCATTTACTCCCCTTGTTGCCCCCCTTGATCCCTTCTGTTGAGAGTTAGCACTTAACATCTCAAATATTTCCTGGCATTGTTGTACAGTCTTACTTCCCAAACTTCCTCCTGCTCCATTATCAACCATTGATTGGTATTCAGGGGATAAAGCCCCATAAAACGTTTGATGCAGCATGGAAGCAGGAAAGTTATGATGGGGGCACTGAATTTGCAACATTTTAAACCTATCCCATGCCTCGTAGGCTTCCCCCGATTCCTGAGCAAATCCCATAATTTTCCCCTAAAATTTGTCAATGCATCATAAGGGTAAAACTTAGTAAGAAAAGCATCATGCAAAGCATCCCAAGTAGTGATGCTACTAGGAGGAAGTAACAATAGCCAAGTTTTGGCTTTATCTTTCAATACATACTAGAAACACTTCAGTCTCAAATTTGCACTAAAGTCCTTGGAGCTTCAAATATTCTTCGTGAGTCCTTGAAGTTCTAACTTTCACTTTTTCTTCCCTTTCTTGACTTGTTTGCCTTCTAGTTGACTTTGACCTCTTGAATGATGCTGACTTTGACTTCTTGAAGAGTAACATATTCGGTTACATAATCGAAATTACTAAAATACCCTCAAATACACTACTTCTCACAAAAAGTCTCTCATTACATAATAAATCATAAATACATCAATCTAGTCTAAAAATACCTCAAAAATAATATGAAAACGAATTAAAATATTGGAATAAAATATAGTAAAATCCACCACATCAGCATGCAGCTCGCCGGCACAAAAATTGGCCAAAACGGCAGTAAAAACACCTTGCCCAGCAAAACCTGTTTGTAGCCCTAATTTTATCTCTCCAGCTCCCCAAATTTAACTCCCAACAAAGGGGAGGGGGTTTTTTTGCCCACTATAAAATTAATATACCTAGTTTCATTCTGCCAGAGTTCGAACACGAGACCTTCCGGAGGAAGTCGTAGTCTCTTACCAACTGAACTGATGCTCCTTGGTTAAAATTTTAACTCCCAACAAAGGAGAGGGGTTTTTTTGCTCACTATTAAATTTTTCAACCTAGTTGCATTCTGCAGTGTTCGAACTCTGGACCTCCCGGAGGAAGCCAAACACTTTTACCAACTGAACTGATGCCCCTTGGTAATAAATTTAACTCCCAACAAAGGGGAGGGGGTTTTTTGCCGACTATTAAATTAATATACCTAGTTTCATTCTGCCAGGGTTCGAACACGAGACCTCTCGGAGGAAGTCGTAGGCTCTTACCAACTGAACTGATGCTCCTTGGTTAAATTTAACTCCCAACAAAGGGGAGAGAGTTTTTTACCCACTATTAAATTAATATACATAGTTTCATTCTGCCAGGGTTCGAAACAAGACCTCCCGAAGGAAGTCGTAGACTCTTACCAACTGAACTGATGCTCGGTAAATTTAACTCCCAATAAAGGGGAGGGGTTTTTTTGCCCACTATTAAATTAATATACCTAGTTAAAAATTTAACTCACAACAAAGGGGAGGGGGTTTTTTTGCCCACTATTAAATTAATATACCTAATTTCATTCTGCACGGGTTCGAACACGAGACCTCCCGGAGGAAGTCATAGGCTCTTACCAACTGAACTGATGCTCCTTGGTTAAAATTTAACTTCCAATAAAGGGGAGGGTTTTTTTTGCCCACTATTAAATTTTTCAACCTAGTTGCATTCTGCCGGGTTCGAACTCTGGACCTCCCGGAGGAAGCCACACACTCTTACCAACTGAACTGATGCCCCTTGGTAAATTTATCTCCCAACAAAGATAAGGGGTTTTTTTTTGCCCACTATTAAATTTTCCAACCTATTTGCATAAAATTTAACTCCCAACAAAGGGGAGAGGGGTTTTTTTGCCCACTATTAAATTTTTCAACCTAGTTGCATTCTGCAGGGTTCGAACTCTGAACCTACCGGAGGAAGCCACACACTCTTACAAACTGAACTGATGCCCCTTGGTAAAAAATTTAACTCCCAACAAAGGGGAGGGGATTTTTTTGCCCACTATTAAATTTTTTAACCTCGTTGCATTCTGCAGGGTTCGAACTCTGGACCTTCCGGAGGAAACCACACACTCTTACCAACTGAACTGATGCCCCTTGGTAAAAAATTTAACTCCCAACAAAGGGTAGGGGTTTTTTTTTGCCCATTATTAATTAATATACCTAGTTTCATTATGCCAGGGTTCAAACACGAGACCTCCCGGAGGAAGTCATAGGCTTTTACCAACTGAACTGATGCTCATTGGTTAAAAATTTAACTCCCAACAAAGGAGGGGGTTTTTTGCCTACTATTAAATTAATATACCTAGTTTCATTCTGCTAGGGTTCGAACACGAGACCTCCCGGAGGAAGTCGTAGTCTCTTACCAATTGAACTGATGCTCCTTGGTAAAATTTAACTCCCAACAAAGGGGAGGGATTTTTTTGCCTACTATTAAATTAATATATATAGTTTCATTCTGCCAGGGTTCGAACACGAGACCTCCCGGAGGAAGTCATAGCCTCTTACCAACTGAACTGATGCTCCTTGGTTAAAATTTAACTCCCAATAAAGGGGAGGGGGAGTTTTTGCCCACTATTAAATTAATATACCTAGTTTCATTCTGCCAGGGTTCGAACACGAGACCTCCCGGAGGAAGTCGTAGGCTCTTACCAACTGAACTGATGCTCCTTAGTAAAATTTAACTCTCAACAAAGGGGAGGGGGTTTTTTTACCCACTATTAAATTAATATACCTAGTTTCATTCTGCCAGAGTTCGAACACGAGACTTCCTGGAGGAAGTCATAGGCTCTTACCAACTGAACTGATGCTCCTTGGTTAAAGTTGGCGGGGATTGGTTTAAAAATTTAACTCCCAACAAAGGGGAGGGGTATTTTTTGCCCACTATTAAATTAATATACCTTGTTTCATTCTGCAATGGTTCGAACACGAGACATCTCGAAGGAAGTCATAGGCTCTTACCAACTAAACTGATGCTCCTTGGTTTTTAAAATTTAACTCCCAACAAAGGAGAGGGTTTTTTTTGCCCACTATTAAATTTTTCAACCTAGTTGCTTTCTGCAGGGTTCGAACACTGGACCTCCCGGAGGAAGCCAAATTTAACTCCCAACAAAGGGGAGGGGGTTTTTTTGCCCTCTATTAAATTAATATACCTAGTTTCATTCTGCCAGGGTTCGAACACGAGACCTCCCGGAGGAAGTCGTAGGCTCTTACCAACTGAACTGATGCTCCTTGGTAAATTTAACTCCCAACAAAGGGGAGGGGGTTTTTTTGCCCACTATTAAATTTTTCAACCTAGTTGCATTCTGCAGGGTTCGAACTCTGGACCTCCCGGAGGAAGCCACACACTCTTACCAACTGAACAAAATTTAACTCCCAACAAAGGGGAGGGGTTTTTTTTGCACACTATTAAAATTTTCAACCTAGTTGCATTCTGCAGGGTTCGAACTCTGGACCTCCCGGAGGAAGACACACACTCTTACCAACTGAACTGATGCCCCTTGGTGAAAAATATATTATTTGGAAGCCCAAAATTTAACTCCCAACAAAGGGGAGGGGGTTTTATTGCCAACTATTAAATTTTTCAACCTGGTTCCATTATGTAGGGTTCGAACTCTGGACCTCCCGGAGGAAGCCACATACTCTTACCAACTGAACTGATGTCCCTTGGTTAAGAATTTAACTCCTAACAAAGGGGAGGGGTTTTTTTGCCGACTATTAAATTAATATACCTAGTTTCATTCTGTCAGGGTTCGAACACGAAACCTCTCGGAGGAAGTCATAGGCTCTTACCAACTGAAATGATGCTCCTTGGTAAAAAATTTAACTCCCAACAAAGGGGAGGGGTTTTATTTGCCCACTATTAAATTTTTCAACCTAGTTGCATTCTGTAGGGTTCGAACTCTGGACCTCCCGGAGGAAGCCACACATTCTTACCAACTGAACTGATGCCCCTTGGTAAGAAAAAAAATTTAACTCCCAACAAAGGGGAGGGGTTCTTTTGCCCACTATTAAATTAATATACCTAGTTTTATTCTGCCAGGGTTCGAACACGAGACTTCCCAGAGGAAGTCGTAGGCTCTTACCAACTGAACTGATGCTCCTTGGTAAATTTAAATCCCAACAAAGGGGAGGGTGTTTTTTTGCCCACTATTAAATTATTCAACCTAGTTGCATTCTGCAGGGTTTGAACTCTGGACCTCCCGGAGTAAGCCACACACTCTTACCAAATGAACAGATGCCCCTTGGTTCAATTTAACTCCCAACAAAGGGGAGGGGTTTTTTTGGCCCACTATTAAATTTTTCAGCCTAGTTGCATTCTGCCAGAGTTCGAATTCTGGACCTCCTGGAGGAAGCCACAAACTATTACCAACAAAAAATTTAACTCTCAACAAAGGAGGGGGGTGGTTTTGCCCACTATTAAATTTTTCAACCTAGTTGCATTCTGCAGGGTTCGAACTCTGGACCTCCCGGAGGAAGCCACACACTCTTACCAACTGAACTGATGCCCCTTGGTTTAAATTTAACTCCCAACAAAGGGGAGGGAGGTTTTTTGCCCACTATTAAAATTTTCAACCTAGTTGCATTCTGCAAAAAATTAACTCCCAACAAAAGGGAGGGGTTTTTTTTTGCCCACTATTAAATTTTTCAACCTAATTGCATTCTGCAAGGTTCGAACTCTGGACCTCCCGGAGGAAGCCACACACTCTTACCAACAGAACTGATGCCCCTTGGTTAAAAATTTAAGTCCCAACAAAGGGGAGGGGTTTTTTTTGCCCACTATTAAATTTTTCAACCTAGTTGCATTCTGCCGGGTTTGAACTTTGGACCTCTCGGAGGAAGCCATACACTCATACTAACTGAACTGATGCCCCTTGTTAAAAAATTTAACTCCCAACAAAGGGGAGGGATTTTTTTTGCCCACTATTAAATTTTTTCAACCTAGTTGCATTCTAGGGTATAGGGTTTAGGGCTTAGGTTTTAGGTTTTAGGGTTTAGGGTTTAAGGTATAGGGTTTAGGGCTTAGAGTTTAGGGTATAGGGTATAAGATTTAGGGTATATGGTTTAGGATATAAGGTATAATGTATAGGTATATATGATTTAGGGTTTAGGGCTTAGGGTTTATGGTATAGGGTATTTTTGTAGGGTTTAGGGTATAATTTATAGGGCTTAGGGTATAGGGTATATGGTATAGGGTATAGGGTATAGGATTTAGGGTAGTCCGTCCATCTTTTGACTTTTCTTTTATATACTTTCACTGGTTTAGTTTTTTTCTATCTTCTTTTATATAATTTTTTCTAAAAAAACCACTAATTAAAAAAATGCTAAAATATTATTTTCTAGTCAATAAAAAATTAAAAGAAAATAAAAAATAAATATACCTCACTCTAAAGTCTAAATCTCACTCTATACCCTAAATCCTATATCATTTACCCTAAATCCTGTCTTTTTTTATATAACTTTTTCTAAAAAAATCACTAATTAACAAAGTCTAAAATATTATTTCCTTGTCAATAAAAAAACTAAAAATAAATAAATTAATAAATATAGGGTAGTCCGTCCCTTTTTGACTTTTCTTCTATATACTTTCATTTGTTTAGTTTTTTTCTATCTTTTTTTATATGAATTTTTCAAAAAAAAATACTAATTATCAAAGTCTAAAATATTATTTTTTAGTCAATTAAAAATTTTAATAAAAATAAAAAATAAATATAGGGTAGTCCGTCCCTCTTTTGAATTTTCTTCTATATACTTTCATTTGTTTAGTTTTTCTATCTTTTTTCGTATAAATTTTTCTAAATAAAATCACTAATTTACAAAGTCTAAAATATTATTTTATAGTCAATAAAAATTTTAAAATAAAAATAAAAAATAAATATAGGGTAGTCCATCCCTCTTTTGACTTTTCTTCCATACACTTTCATTTGTTTAGTTTTTTTCTATCTTTTTTTATATAAATTTTTCTAAAAAAAATCACTAATTAACATAGTCTAAAATATTATTTTTTAGTTAATAAATATTTTAAAAAAAAATAAAAAATAAATATAAGGTAGTCCGTCTCTCTTTTAACTAAAATTTGGGGTAAATCAAATAAAAGCATGTATATATTTTAGATAACCTTTTGTAAATTTCAGTAATAAAAAAAATCTAAAATTTTTTTTCCTATTCAATAAAAAAATAAAAATTATTAGTTATTATTAGTAATATTATTAATATTATACTGTTTATATAATTAATACTAGTATTAATTAATTAATCAATTATATAAATCAATGTCATGCCCTATGCGTTGTTTGAGAACCTAAAGTTGGGACCTCTACAGGATACTCGGATGATTATTCAGCTTGCCGACAGATCTAATGCATACCCTAAGGGGTTGATTGAGGATGTTTTGGTCCGGGTTGGTAAGCTCATTTTTCCTGCAGATTTCTATGTATTGGAGATGGATACGGATCCTAAGGCTCCCATTCTGTTAGGGAGGCCTTTCATGTCGACTGCTCGTACCAAGTTGGATGTCACTAATGGGTCATTGACTATGGAGTTTGATGGGCAACAAATGGAGTTCAATATCTTTGATGCAATGAAGCACCCTAAGGATGTCCACTCGTTGAACTTCATTGATGTAGTGGAGCCCATAGCTCAAGAGGTGTTCGATGTGTGCAGGGGAGATGATGACATGAAATCTGTATTGGAGAATGCTTTGGAGTATGTCGGGTTAGAGTTTGACATTTTCGATGAGCTAAAGGAGGTGGTGATGAGCCTTTCTGAGGATGCTATGTATGTCTCACCACCAGGTTATGGTCGTTTACAGTTGGAGGTGCCACCGGAGAAACCATTGCCATCTGTTGAGAAGGCACCTGTACTTGAATTGAAGCCCCTTCCTGAGAATTTGAAATATGCTTTCTTGGGTGAAGGGAAGACACTCCCTGTGGTGATCTCTAGTGTTCTGACGGAGGAGCAAGAGAAGAAATTAGTTGATGTGATTCGGGAGCGGAAAGAAGCGATTGGGTGGACTATTGCCGACATCAAGGGCATAAGTCCTTCTTTATGTACTCACCGGATTTTGCTTGAGGAGGGTGCTAAGCCGGTAAGGCAACCACAGAGGAGGTTGAATCCACCTATGACGGAGGTGGTGAAGAAGGAAGTCTTGAAGTTGCTGCAGATGGGGATCATCTATGCCATATCAGATAGCGAGTGGGTGAGTCCTACTCAATGTGTGGCCAAGAGGGGCGGGATCACCGTCGTCATCAATCACAAGGGCGAGTTGGTGTCAACCCGGGAGCAAACGGGATGGCGTGTTTGCATTGATCTTCATCGGCTTAATGAGGTAACTAGAAAAGATCACTTCCCCCTCCCCTTTATTGATCAAATGTTGGAAAGGCTTGCCGGAAGGGCGTATTATTGTTTTCTTGATGGTTATTCCGGGTATTTTTAAATACCAATTGCACCGAAAGACCAAGAGAAAACCACTTTTACTTGCCCCTTCGACACTTTTGCCTATCGGAGGATGCCCTTTGGTTTGTGCAATGCACTTGCGACTTTTCATAGGTGTATGATGAGCATCTTATCCGATTTTGTGGAGAACTTTGTGGAAGTTTTCATGGATGACTTCACCGTCCATGGAGACTCCTTTGACCAATGCCTTGCTCACCTTGCTCTAGTTTTAGACCGATGTGTTGAAACAAATTTGGTGTTGAATTTTAAAAAATGTCACTTCATGGTTGAGCAAGGCATTGTGTTGGGACATGTGGTTTTGAAAAAGGGTATTGAAGTGGATAAAGCCAAAATCGATGTTATTTCCACACTTCCTTACCCTACAAATGTGCGTGAAGTGCGGTCTTTCCTTGGTCATGCGGGGTTTTACCATCGCTTCATAAATGATTTTTCAAAAATTGCATCACCTCTATGCACTTTGTTGCAAAAAGAGGTGGATTTTAAATTTGATGATAATTGCAAGAAAGCTTTTGATGAGTTGAAGGGTAGGTTGATGATGGAGAAAATTCCACTGTGTAATAAAAACCGAGCAAGTGTACTCACTACCGGTTTAGCAGTATGCACGAGCAGGGGTCGAACCACAGAGACTCGTTGGTAAACAAGTACAGTAAAAGAAATGAATATAGTAACCAGAGATTTTTGATTAAAAACAAGAATTTAATTCTAAAACAGAAGCAACAGATTAAAACTAAGGAAGCAATTTAAAAGTAACGAATTAACTCAGATCAACAAAGGAGATTCACGGATTGGATTCCCAATTACTTTCACTTTATGCTATTTTTATTGCTAAAAACATTAATCTCAATCTAGGATTCATTCACAAAAGTAAGGATTGGGACGGTGTGGTGCCAGGATTGCAACCCTTTAAATTATTATCAGGCTGCGTTTTCTATTACGGCTACACAACAATCAAACAATTATTCAGCACTTTAGAATATTGAATCTAAACCCTTTTGATTTCTATAACGGCCTCAATTAGATCTATTCTTCAAAATAGTGTTCAATTGTATCAATCCCCAAATTAATGGCGAAATTGATACCCAAATAATTAAAAGGCCAAAGTCATCTTAACATGAAATTGAAACCTTAGAACTGTTAAAGATTAATACTTTGAAGAACTAGAAAGAGATCAAATTGGAAGAATGAAATCTATAGCATAAAGATTCAGTAATTGCTACAACCAATCCGCAAATCTAAGAGATTTAGCTACTCAACGACATAACGAAACTAACAATACTCATAAAATAAAAGAACATCAAAACCTGAAGAATCCGGAATTGATGAACGAAGAATTCTCTAGAAAACTCAAAAACTAAGAACAAAAGCAATATTCAAGATGTTTTTCCAAAGTGTGCTGCTGCAAATATATATTCTAGGGCAAAAACCACAGGTAAAACGTGCGAAAAGTCAAGAATGCCCTTCATTAGTTGCTGCAAACTGGTACTGAAAACGGATCAAGCGCGGCTGCCCTTATGCTGAGCGCGCCCGCGCACCTTGGCAGCAACTTTGGTCTTCAATTCTCCTTCTTGAGCGCGGCCGCCCTTAGGTTGAGCGCGTCCGCGTTGGTTGGCCGAGAGTTTGGCCTGATTTTCTTCAATGGAGCGCGGTCGCTCTTGGGTTGAGCGCGGCCGCTCTGGAGGCCAGTAACTGGAGCTCGAATCTGTTTCACAATTCTCCTGCTCTGCTCCACTCCAACTTGATTTCCTTGCCCTTTTCTTGACAAAACTCAACATTTAACCATCTTTTCCCCTGTACTCACAAAATACTCAACAACCACATTAAAACATCATAAAACCCGGGATTTTGAGCCTAAAATAGGTTCGTAAACATGTAAAATGGGTGTGTAAAAACACATCCATCAAACACCCACAAACTAAGCTTTTGCTCGTCCCGAGTAAAACAAAACAAAAACTAAACTACCCAACATAAAATAAAACTACACTACGAAAACAAAACAAAATATTTTTGGGATGTTCTCTTCAAAATGGGAATTTCGTCGGCCAGACAGTCTCAGATCCTCACACAAAATTATCACAAGCATTGCTATCATGAATCATCAATTAACGTTACATTAATGCAAAAACCCACAATTTTCCACCGCGGCCTGAACAATGAAGTGAAGTATGGTAGATCATTGTCACATTCTAAGATTGTTTATGGATTCACTAACTGATGCTCTAACATAATGTGTATCAAATACAATCACAAAGGGACACTCATATGCATGTTTCCACAATTGTCAACCCGGCTACTTGATATTGAAACGAAGATATGGCTCTAAGTGTTACGGTGCGAAAGATCGCATGGCTCGGTTCACGGTTACAAAAGAAGGTAAGGACATACGAACTCGGAAAATGAACTAAGAAGTCTTCTTTTTATTTGTCCATCCTCACTATGATAATTCACTCCGCTCACCCTTTTACTTCCCAATGTGCCAACCCACAAACTAAAACTTTTGATACATACACAGCATTGGGTTGAGCACATTCCCTTATTTCTGGGGCCTCTTCTGGTTTCCAACTTTTGACACAATGGAGGGGCAAGATTTTTTTTTTTTTAACTTGAAAGAACGTATATACAAACGCATACTTTTTTTTTCCCTTTTTTTTTTCATTTTTTTTTCATTTGCCCCTCTTCATTGTATTTCACACCCCTTTTTGCACTTTGACCCCAATTTGTACATTTGATTTCACTCACCCCAAATTCAACCCATATCCCCATTCATTCCCTAGTTCACTTTCCAAAAGGTAAGACATCCTAGAACTACGTAAAATGGTAAGAACATGGGCATCAAGTGAAGGCGAATGGCGGTCTAAGTTTCCATTCTTTTCTATTAAGGCTCAACAAGGGTTATAGCGGAATATATTATTTAATGGGGTAGAAAGCTGAAGGTACACAAAAGGGATGAAAGAATAAGCCATATGTATCAAAATAGCCTAGTGACGTGATATTGACAATTATGCAAACAATGTTCTAGGGACCCCGAGAATACACAAGTGATCCCATAAATGGCACTTAGAATGACAACAATGATCAATGATAAATAATGGAAGTGAGAGGTGGTGCAACCATGGTTTATTGTTTCAATGTAACCCTAGTTCTCAAATCCAAGATAGCACAATGATTAACAAATAACACTCAATCATCACAGACGCAGGCCAACAGTTCCAAAATAAAGAGAACAAATTTTTTTAAATTTTAACTAAAAACAGAGAAAACCTAAACTAACATGGTGATAAAAAGAATAAACACAGATACCCCCCACCCACAAACTAAAAGATTGCATTGTCCCCAATGCAATTAACTATAAAACTCAGGGTAGGGATACCTCAACCGATCATGGTGGCGGATAGCCCCATTGGCTAGATGAGCCTCCAGGGAATTGCTGCTGCTGCCACTGATCTCCTTGGCCGGATGAGCCTCCTGGGAATTGCTGATGCGGCGGATACTGTGGCCATGTATAACCAGCAGGGGGAAACCGACTAAAGAGTTGGTCCCACCTACTGTCCTGCTGAGCCCGCCACGCTTGGGCTGTCTCTACCTCCACCCTTACTCTATCATCAACCGCCCGTACCCTATCATCAATCACAGTCTGTCTCTGCTCCAGAGTAGTAAATCGCTGATCAAATCTCAGTTCCATCGCCTCCAACTGCTGCGACAGATAGTACATGCCCTCAGCTGGGTCCGCTCTCTAGTCTCCGATAACATCCTCCTCTTGTTCTTATTCTTCCTCCTCCTCTTCTTGTTCGTCCTCCTCCTCCGGCTCAATCACATTCACCCCCTTGGGGTGGCTCTTATCTCTAATCTTCCTCTCTGTAATGGTAGGCTCCAATCCTATATCCCTTGGAATATTGGTAAAATCAACTCCGTGGAGCCCCATCAACCCCGTAATCATCAATGGGTAGTTGTAGCTGTTCTTCCCCATTTGTTGATAAGTCCTATTGATCTCATGGGCGATGATTGAGCCGGTGTCAATATTTTGCCCCGTCAAGATGACGTGCATCAAAGCGGCTCGACGCCACCCAACCTCGTGCGGTCTCGAAGAAGGGAGAACTCTCTCACAGATAACCCTATGAAGATACTTCATCCGTGGGGGAAGAAGTTTAGAAGCAATTAATACTCCTTTTTGCAGTGTCGGGTCGATAGGGAAAGCCCCGAATGTGTCAGCAATCAGATGGAGGTTACCTTTAGGGTTATACATCATTTGTTTCTCAAGGTACAAGAATGAACAAGTATTGGCGTGCACATGCGTGGGGAGGTTGTAATAAGCTATAATTCTCTCCCGGGTGTACCCCACCTTTATACCCCGCACAAAAGACATATCATGTTCCCCTTTTCTAGAAAACGCATTTGCGTAAAATTTCCGAACTAGTACACTATTCCCTCCTTGTACCGGGGCAATCAATAAATTCTGCCACCCACACCTCTCTACAATCTCATCCAATCCCATATTAGTAATATCAATACCCTTTTCCACATTGAAACTTCGGGTGGCATAAGTGTTAAAAAATTTCTCCTCCTCAACACTCACAAATTTACTATCATCGTACAAGGGTCGAGGTGCAACCGGGGGGTTTTTGTTTCCCCTTCTACGCTTGGGAGCGGAGGTAGACATTTTATCACCTAAATAAGCAGGGAAAATACTCTTAAAATTCAGAAATCTTACACCTTTTTAAGGTTGCCGGAAAATCTCGCCAGAGCTGCCGGAAAATCTCGCCGGATTTTAGGAAGATGACCGGAAAACCCACACCTTGTCTTTGCGAAGCTAATACCCACAATACCACCTTCACTTCGAGTTCTACCCCACCAAATTCAAAAATTTTTGCACTCTAGAACCCCTTCCTTCAATTTTCGAATTTCCTCAAATCCACCGGATTTAATGGCTTTTGGGTGATGGAATCGATCTTTGGCTTGATAATGTATGATGGGTAGGGTGATTTAGGAGTTGAAAGTGAGAGTATTTGAGTTTGGGTGAGGGATTTTTAGAGAGAGAGAGAATGGGGCTCGTAATATTTGAGAGAGAAGAAGGGGGGGCGGTGGCTTGTATTCTGAGTAGGGAGGGTTGGTTGGGGACTGATTAGGTTTTATTCAAAATCCCTTGAATTCTCGCTCGAGCGCGGCCGCCCTACCTTGGAGCGCGCTCGCGCTGTATGGCAGAAAGTGTTGCCCCTTTTTTCAATGATTGAGCGCGGCCGCTCTCCCTTCAAGCGCGCCCGCGCACCCTGGCAGAAACTGATGTCTGTTTTTCTATTGACTTAGCGCGGCCGCCCTATCTTGGAGCGCGCTCGCGCTGGCTGGCAGCGAGTTTTCAACATTTTATTGCTCCTTTCAACCGCCTTAAAGCCCACAGCTTCAGTTTTGATCAGTTGTGTGCTATCCTGCACATCACCACAAACACACACACAAGCGTAATATCTATTGACATAAAATAAAAATAAATATTTTTGGAGGGTGAAAACTATTTACACTCCCCGATAAACCCACAAACTCGGAGAGACCCATAAAGGGTGACACAAACTTTTGTTCGACAAAAATATGTCAAACATTTGACCGCACTTTCGCTGCCTACGTCCCCATTAAGGTCAGCGGACTACCCACATTAATAGGCTCAGGTCACCGTAGTTCGACACGTTCTACACTAACGACTCGAAAAACGGTAAATAATTTTTTTTTTTTTTATGAATACCCCCACCCACAAACTAAGAATTTGCGATGTCCTCATTGCATAAACAAAATCCAACGCGAATTCAAAGCTGTCGAATAGTGGTAAACTGAAAATAAAGACAGAAAGCAGTAAAAGTTACCTAAGGTTGGGTTGCCTCCCAACAAGCGCCTTTGTTTTAAGTCTTTGGCTCGACATGATGCTCATGATTTCTCATTTGATTTCCGGTGCACCCACCAACATCACCACATCAATTTCCTCCAAGATAGACACCCCTTCGTAATAGGGCTTGACTCGGTGCCCATTAACCTTAAAAGTAATTCCGGTTTTCAAATCTTTGAGCTCGACCGCTCCATGTGGAAATACTTTCACCAACTCATAAGGGCCCGACCATTTGGAACACAACTTGCCAGGAAAAAGTCTCAATCGAGAATTGAACAATAGAACCTTCTTACCCGGCATTAAGATTTTCGGCCTTAAGTACTGATCATGGTACCTCTTGGTTCTTTCCTTATACAGCTTGGCACTCTTGTAGCTGTCTTGCCTCAATTCCTCAATCTCATTCAAATCCATCATTCGTTTCTCACCCGCCTTCTTCAGATCCATGTTGAGTTCCTTCACAGCCCAATATGCTTTGTGTTCCATCTCAACCGGAAGGTGACACTCTTTGCCATACACAATTCTGTACGGACTCATCCCAATGGGAGTTTTGTAAGCAGTCCGATATGCCCATAATGCATCATTGAGCTTCAAAGCCCAATCTTTTCTGTTCGAATGAACTGTCTTCTCAAGAACCCCCTTGATTTGGCGGTTGCTAACTTCCACTTGCCCCGATGTTTGGGGATGGTAAGCTGTGGCTAACTTGTGAATAACCCCATATTTCTTTAGGACTTGGTTGAAAAGCCTGTTTGTGAAGTGAGTTCCTTGATCACTAATAATAGCCCGAGGCACCCCGTACCTGCAAAAAATATTCTCACACACAAACTTTGAAACAACATTAGCATCATTAGTCCGGGTGGCAATAGCTTCCACCCATTTAGAGACATAGTCCACAACTACTAATATATACACAAAACCATGGGCTGAGGGGAAAGGGCCCATGAAATCAATGCCCCACACATCAAATATGTCAACAACTAGATTATAATTTTGGGGCATCTCATCTTTCTTACCTATCCCTCCAGTTCTTTGGTATTTGTCACACTTTTTGCAAAAGTCTTGCACATCTTTAAATATGGTGGGCCAATATAGGCCACATTGAAGGATTTTCCTAGCAGTCTTTTGACCACTAAAATGCCCACCACATTGTAAGTCATGACAAAAGCGCAAGACACTCAATTGTTCATGTTCCGGAATACACCTTCTCACCATCTTATCCGGACAAATTTTCCACAAGTAAGGGTCATCCCAAATGTAGTGCTTAACATCAGATTTAAATTTCCTCTTTTGATCATAAGTAAAGTGAGGAGGAATCATGTCACATGCAAAATAATTAACAAGATCCGCATACCAAGGCTCGTGAACATGTAAAGCAAGTAGTTGTTCATCCGGAAAATTTTCATTCACCGGAATCACCCCTTCTTTGCTATTCTGAAACGAGAAATCCTCAAGCCTTGATAAGTGATCCGCCACTACATTCTCGGACCCCTTTTGTCCCTTATTTCCAAATCAAATTCTTGCAACAAAAGCATCCACCTAAGAAGTCTAGGTTTTGCATCCTTTTTATTCAACAAATATTTTAAAGCTGCATGATCAGAATAGATTATTACCTTCGACCCAAGAAAGTATGAACGGAACTTCTCAAGTGCAAACACAACAGCTAAAAATTCTTTCTCAGTAGTGGTATAATTAAGTTGTGCATCATTAAGAGTTCTACTTGCATAATGGATTACATGCGGTAATTTATCTATCTTTTGGCCTAAAACAGCCCCAATAGCAAAATCAGATGCATCACACATGATCTCAAAAGGGTGAGACCAATCAGGGCTAGAAAGAATGGGAGTGCAAGTAAGTTTTTCTTTTAATAAAGTGAAAGCATCTAGACAGTCTTGGTCAAAGATGAACTCGGTATCTTTAGCTAGCAAGTTACTTAACGTCTTACAAATTTGTGAAAAATCCTTAATAAATCGCCGATAAAAACCCGCATGGCCTATGAAACTTCGAACACCCTTGACTGAGACCGGGGGAGGTCGCTTAGAAATCACATCTATCTTAGCTTTATCCACCTCAATCCCCCTACTAGACACTATGTGACCCAAGACAATCCCCTGCCTAACAAGAAAGTGACACTTCTCCCAACTAAGTGTCAAATTGGTCTCGCAACATCTCCTCAAGACCATAGTCAAATTATCAAGACACCCCTCAAAGCTATCTCCAACCACAGAAAAATCATCCATGAACACCTCTACATACTTCTCTATCATGTCCGAGAAGATGGAGGTCATGCACCTTTGAAAAGTAGCGGGTGCATTGCAAAGCCCAAAGGGAATCCTCCTATAAGCAAAAGTACCAAAGGGACATGTGAAAGTGGTCTTTGATTGGTCCTTGGGTGCAATTGTGATTTGATTATATCCCGAGAACCCATCAAGAAAGCAATAATAAGCATGACCTGCCAAC
Source organism: Adenophora triphylla var. japonica (assembly GCA_022495995.1). Classification (NCBI taxonomy): domain Eukaryota; kingdom Viridiplantae; phylum Streptophyta; class Magnoliopsida; order Asterales; family Campanulaceae; genus Adenophora; species Adenophora triphylla. The sequence continues at coordinate 64,958 of JAFEMH010003155.1, forward strand.
CTCTCTAGGATTTGGTCAATGAAAGGCAAAGGAAAGTGATCCTTTTTGGTGGCAGCATTGAGCTTTCTCAAATCTATACACATCCTATACCCGGTCACCTCTCTAGTGGGCACATCCTCATTTTTATCATTTTTCACAACAGTAATGCCCGACCTCTTGGGAACCACTTGGACCGGGCTCACCCACTCACTATCCGCAATTGGGAATATAATTCCCGCATCTAGCAATTTAAGGACCTCTTTCCTCACTGCTTCCTCCATGTGAGGATTCAATCTCCTTTGTCTCTCCCTCGAAGGTTTAGCCCCCTCTACAAGATTAATTTTATGCATACACATTGAGGGGCTAATTCCTTTAATATCCGCCAAAGTCCACCCTATGGCCGATTTGTGCTCACAAAGCACAACAATTAATTTGGCCTCTTGTTCTAGGGTCAAGTCTGAGGCAACTATCACAGGTAAAGTCTCGCCCTCCCCCAGAAAGGCATATTTAAATTGGAGGGGAGGGGTTTTAGCTCAAGAACCGGTGGAACCACAACTGATGGCGCTGACTTCTCATTGAAGTAGCCTAGGGAGTGAGACGGTCCATTAACAGAATAATGTCCCTCGGCCTTATTTTCAATGGCCATTACTTTGGAACCCGCATTATCCCTAGTTTTCCCACTACCATTCAACAACATCTCAAGTTCATCACACGCTCTATCATGCCACAAAAATTCCTGTACACAATCATCTATTCTCTCCACAAAGTTACAAGAATTCCCATTGTCCATTGGATTTTGCATAATATCATGCACAGAAATTTCAATCGTTTCGTTGGCCACAGTCATGGAAAGAGTTCCATTGCCAACATTAATAATAGTGTTTGTCGTCGCCATAAATGGACACCCAAGTAGAATTGGGGAATCACGATGACTACACACACTATTAGGCATCTCAAGCATAACAAAATCCACAGGTATGATTAATGAGTCCACCTGAACCAAAACATCTTCCATAATCCCCAACGGTCTTTCAATAGATCGATCAGCAAGTTGGAGAGCCATGGAAGTAGGTTTCAATTCAGGAAAACCCATCTCAAGATACATATAATGGGGCAACAAATTAATACTAGCGCCTAGGTCCAACATCGCCTTCACCTTACTCGAGTTCCCCATATTGATAGAAATTATAAAACTTCCGGGGTCCTTTTGTTTGGGTGGGAGGTTTTGTTGTACCACCGCACTAGCATTCTCTCCCATGATAACCTTCTCATCCTTGCCATACTTTGGTTTCTTGGAATTAATTTCTTTGAAAAACTTGGCATAAGCCGGAACATTTTTTTATTACATTCAGCAAAGGGAGATTGATGTTCACTTTAGAGAACATATCCATCAACTCCGACATTTGTTGATCCATTTTATTTCGCATAAATCTTCCAGGAAATGGTACAGCCGGTACATATGGATTGGGGGTTGGAGAGTCAACTTCAGATTTCTCCCCCAATTCATTAGTACCTTTGTCCTCATTAACAATTTCAACAACAGGAGGTGGAACAGAAGATGAAGAAGAAGTTACCTCGCTACCTACCTGTTTACCATTCCGGAGTGTGGTAATGGCCTTTGCTTGGTGACCTTGACTCGGGAAGGTCCCTGACTTGTGCCCTTGTAAGGCTTGAACAGCTTCAGCCATCTGCCCTATTTGGGTCTCCATTTTTTTCATTGCAGCTTCATGATTCTTTGCTGCCTGCTGCTGTTCAGCTCTCATATGCTCTACTGCCTCCTCCCAAGGCTCCTTCTTTCTTTCAAATGCCCCTTGTGGAGGTGGAGGATGGAGAGGTTTATTTTGTGGATTCTGATTACCTCCCCACGAGAAATTAGGATGATTCCTCCACCCTGGATTATAAGTGTTGCCATAGGGCATGTTCTGTGGAGGCCTTGAGGGATGCCCATACATAGCATTTACCTGTTCAGAATCAAAACCAAACTGCACACCACTTGGACACATATTAGTAGCATGAGAATTTAAACCACAGTAAGCACATAAATCATTTACCACATTGGCACTAGAAGAGGTGCCTTGAGCAGTCAACTTGTCAAACTTACTACTTAAAACTGCAATTTGCTTGGAAAGATTATCAGTAGCATTCAAATCTAATACCCCCTTTGTTTTACCCCTAGAACTCTTTTGTTGAGAATTAGCACTCTACATCTCAAATAAGGCCTTAGTCTCTTCAGGGATCTTGGCTCCTATAGAGCCTCCTGCTGCATTGTCCACAACAGACTGAGTGGAATCATTCAAGCCATCATAGAAAGCTTGATTCAAAGAGGGTAAAGAGAAATTATGTTGAGGACATTGAATAAGCATCATATTAAATCTCTCCCAAGCTTCATGGAGAGGTTCTCCCACATCTTGTGTGAAAGTCATCAGTTTCTGCCTAAAATTAGCCTGCAGATGATGTGGGTAGTACCTCCTGAGAAAAATATCTTGCATCTCAGTCCATGTACTGATGCTTTGAGATGGAAGCATCATCAACCAAGTTTTCGCTACCCCTTTTAGAGTGTAAGGAAAGCACTTAAGCCTAATCTGATCTTCAGTCACTCCTGCTCTTAATAAAAACTGGGCTACCGTCATACGGTATTCTTTCAGAAAGTCAAGGCATCCTCGCCTGGTAGCCCTGAAAACTAGGTAACATAGCAAAATACTGACCTTTGACCTCTAAATTCTTGCCGTCTGACAAAGACTATGCATGAGGTAGAAGTGTCTACCCTAGGTCTAAGGTAATCATTCATTGTTTGAGCCGGTGGTTCTGCCATCTCGGCTTTCTCTTCCTCTACCTCGGTGGTGGAGGGTTCTGATTCGATGTCCGAATCTGAAAAGAGAGGATTAAAGAGGGGATCGCCCTCAAATGCTTCCTCAAGTCTATTTATATTATCGTCCAATGGCACCAATGTAGGTTTCAAAGAACGACGACCTTGCATTCACTACTTAACCAACTTGTTTACTTGCAACAAGTCCCCGGCAACGGCGCCAAAAACTTGATGGAGAAAATTCCACTGTGTAATAAAAACCGAGCAAGTGTACTCACTACCGGTGTAGCAGTATGCACGAGCAGGGGTCGAACCACAGAGACTCGTTGGTAAACAAGTACAGTAAAAGCAATGAATATAGTAACCAGAGATTTTTGATTAAAAACAAGAATTTAATTCTAAAACAGAAGCAACAGATTAAAACTAAGGAAGAAATTTAAAAGTAACGAATTAACTCAGATCAACAAAGGAGATTCACGGATTGGATTCACAATTACTTTCACTTTATGCTATTTTTATTGCTAAAAACATTAATCTAAATCTAGGATTCATTCACAAAAGTAAGGATTGGGACGGTGTGGTGCCCGGATTGCAACCCTTTAAATTATTATCAAGCTGCGTATTCTATTACGGCCACACAACAATCAAACAATTATTCAGCACTTTAGAATATTGAATCTAAACCCTTTTGATTTCTATAACTGTCTCAATTAGATCTATTCTTCAAAATAGTGTTCAATTGTATCAATCCCCAAATTAATGGCGAAATTGATACCCAAATAATTAAAAGGCCAAAGTCATCTTAACATGAAATTGAAACCTTGGAACTGTTAAAGATTAATACTTTGAAGAACTAGAAAGAGATCAAATTGGAAGAATGAAATCTAAAGCATAAAGATTCAGTAATTGCTACAACCAATCCGCAAATCTAAGAGATTTAGCTACTCAACGACATAACGAAACTAACAATACTCATAAAATAAAAGAATATCAAAACCTGAAGAATTTGGAATTGATGAACGAAGAATTCTCTAGAAAACTCAAAAACTAAGAACAAAAGCAATATCCAAGATGTTTTTCCAAAGTGTGCTGCTGCAAATATATATTCTAGGGCAAAAACCACAGGTAAAACGTGAGAAAAGTCAAGAATGCCCTTCATTAGTTGCTGCAAACTGGTACTGAAAACGGGTCAAGCGCGGCCGCCCTTATGCTGAGCGCGCCCGCGCACCTTGGCAGCAACTTTGGTCTTCAATTCTCCTTCTTGAGCGCGGCCGCCCTTAGGTTAAACGCGTCCGCGTTGGTTGGCCGAGAGTTTGGCCTGATTTTCTTCAATGGAGCGCGGTCGCTCTTGGGTTGAGCGCGGCCGCTCTGGAGGCCAGTAACTGGAGCTCGAATCTGTTTCACAATTCTCCTGCTCTGCTCCACTCCAACTTGATTTCCTTGCCCTTTTCTTGACAAAACTCAACATTTAACCATCTTTTCCCCTTTACTCACAAAATACTCAACAATCACATTAAAACAACATAAAACCCAGGATTTTGAGCCTAAAATAGGTTTGTAAACATGTAAAATGGGTGTGTAAAAACACATCCATCAGTTGACATCTACTCCTATTATTCAAGCCCCCAATTGGTCTCTCCCTTTTGAGATCATGTGTGATGCTAGTGACTATGCCGTGGGGGCAGTTTTGGGTCAAAAAGTGGATCTTGCCTCTCAACTTGGTTAAGTTTACAAATGATGATCCTTGCTATTTATAGTCTTAAAAAGACTTGGGGATTACTAATAAGTTGTTGAGCTGACTGAAATCGTTGATAGGCCAAGCCTAGACGAACAAATTCATATCCTTATCCAATGTCTTCGGGAAGAATATAAAGACAAATTAGCGGGTAACTATTTCCCTAGCTTTGTCGAACTCCACAAATCCGGCATACGAGTAGATGACCTCATCAAACAGAAAAAGGAAGCCAAGAAATAAAGTGGGTTCCGTTACAACAAAAGTTTCTCTTCCTCTTCCAACCCTAAGGACACTTCCGTCAATGCCATAGTCTTCAATCATCCCGAAAATGGTAAGTACTCTGCGGTACCTCCACCACAAAAGAAGAAAAGGGATATGCATTACAACAAAATTGAAGGGATAACTCAAGAAGAACTCCTCGAGATATTTGTCAAGAATGGAAAAATCAAACCAAGAGAAGGTGGCCCACCAAAGAAAGATCTTCCAGCTAATCATGCTTATCATCTCTTCTGCAAGTACCACAACTTCACTAGTACAACAACTTCACTGGCCACGACACCAACTCATGTTTTCACCTGAAGAATGTCATCCAAGATCTGTTCGATGATAAAGAGATAGGAGTTTTGTGTCTCATTGACTACGTCTCAACGACGATTTTATGTCTCGACAAAGAATTGGGTTTGAAGGATTATTTTACATCATGACGGCGAGGAATTTTGTGTCTCATCGACTACGTCTCAACGACGATTTTATGTCTCGACAACGAATTGGGTTTTATTTTTCTAAGGGAGATTAAGTGAAGAGGAACAAAATAAAATACTCAACGTTACATTGAGAAAAAAATTATGAGGGGGAGAAAAAAATACTCAACGTTACATTGAGATAAGAGAAAAATGTAAGAAGAAGAAAATTTTGAAGGGGAGAAATAATAAAAAGGTTTAGGGTTTCGGTCAAAAGGGTTTTTGAGTCGAGGGGATTGAATAACAAAAAAAGAAATTTTTGGGGTTTCGGTCAAAAGGGGTTTTGAGCCGAGGGGGTTGAATTACAAAAAGTTTTAGGGTTTTTGAACATGTTGGAAACTTTTAAGAGTGGTGGGGGCTTTGGTAGTTAGTGGCTGAAGCAAGGTGGCGGAGAAGTTCTTCTATGGATCTTAGCTCTGATACCATATTAGAATAAAGAGAGTTAGATGAAGTCAATCAAAACATGGAAGAGAAGAATTGTATTGAATGACTCAAATAATTATAATAATAGATGTACATATTTATAGGGTTACAATAAGGAGGTAATTTCCTAGGAGGAGAAGGATTCTAATCTAGATAATCTCCTAGAAGGACAATGATTCTAATCTAATACAAAGATTGTGTTTCAAATCTAATACAATATATACTTGAATATAATATAATGATATTATATTCCTAATATTATCTAGGGAAGGAGAAAGTATCTCTTTTCCATCCGTTTCTAGGAGCGTTAATTTTTTCCTCTAGAAGAAGTTTAATTAGTAAATTTGACGTTTGAAAAACTATTCACCATACTTGCAAACCTAAATTAAAACATGATCATGATTGACAAGAGACAATTTATACTAGCTCTGTCGTCCCAGAATGAATGTAGTAAAAAAAAATCCAAAACATTTTCAAGATCAACTCATACACTTACTCATATTGTTCGGACCTAACTATGCCCCAACATAGTTAAATGTGGTTTTGACAAAGGAACATGTCTACAATATGGTTTATATCAAAAGACCTTTAACAGTAAAGAACTGTCAAACAACAATGATCAAGATCAACTCCATAAACCTCAATCTGCTCACCACTAGATCAAGCATATGATCGGCTACACAAAAAGCATAACGATTCAAGGACATCGCGTCTATCGATTTGCGAGTAGAGTAAATATGCTTGTACGAGCGAAGATTCAATGGGCATTTCCACATCTTCGTATACAAGTTCTCGTCTGCCGGACTTTATCACCATTTCCGCATTATTCCTTCATGTGGGGGATTGTTGGAAAAAAAGTGTGTTTTGATGGAAATAATGAGTTATTTTCTTAATTAGTTATTTGTCAAAATGACAAATGGATTGTTGGTTTGTGTTCTACTCCATGAGTACATTGAAATCATATATTCATTTGTCCAAAATGGTTGAGAAATGAATGAGATATTAAGGCTCAAAGTAAATGGGTTGTAAAGGGGAAATGTGGTTATCCCACATTGGAAAAAGAAGGAAAAGTGGCATAGTTTAAATACTCCTACACTTTAGTAGGGAGTGAGATTGTGGTATATAGAGGTTCTCTCTCGCGCACAGGTGCGCAGGGGGTGCAAATCATGGATCGAAATAGGCTTCGGGCAACCGAACTCATGTGCATGCGCGTCCTGCGGACACGAATGTGGCTCCGAAAAAGTCTGTCCGCACGAGCCCACTTTTTGAATTTTTTTTCCAAACCCACGAGGCTGCCAATGTGACGGACGCATGGGCCTGACCCATGCGGACGCCTGGAATGCAGAGCAAGGCTGCTTAGTTGAACCAAGGCGAGACGGGCGCCTGGACTATCTCATGTGGCTGCCTGGACGCCAGTAGGTGATGCCCCGTTTGAGCACCTACAAGGCGGGCGCCTGGGTGGGTTTGGGGCGGGCGCCTCGTTCCCAGTAGCTGAATACGCTGAAACTGTTCCAACGCCAGAAACGTGCCTAAATGCTGTATAACTGCCGCAGGGAATTCAAAAGGCTATTGATTGTGTAAATAATAGCACTGATGAAGAAAATTAAAACTTTGTTTTAATTTTTTGGGCAGTTTTTCCTTTGGGAAATATATAAATTGAAAGACACAACAACATCAAGAAGACACAGAATTTCCAGAATCTCTCTACTATCAAATTCATTCCATATTGATCAACTATTTCTTTGGCCTCCTGAATATTGCATTTGTGGTGATAACGTTCAAGCATTTGACTTCAGTTCGCCGGAGGTATTATTGTGCAACCACCGTCAGGTCAATCCGTTTCATCCTGGGAGGCAATCGTTCCTTACAACCTCAAGCACAACGTGGTGAGGGGGTGGAATTTGTCTTAAGGAGAGTGTGATTTCACATGACTCGGAATTCAACGACAAATCCTTTTCCTTATCTTTTCTTTTTTGTATTTTTGTTTCATTTAGTTTTCTGTAATTTCCAATTATTTGTAATAGTTAGTCCAACATGTTTTTCTGTTATTTTTTTTTACTGTGTGTTTCAAGCTTATGTTGTTGGCAAAGTGGTGGGGTGATCGTCGTACGAGCGAAGACCCTCTAGTAGTATCCATACCTTTGAATGAACCAAGAACAATTCTTGATGATTGCTAGATCCTTAAACTTTAGAGAGAATATTGAGAAACCTTTTGTTTTGATTTTACTTTCAGAAATTCGGCTAGGCTATTAGGGTTTCACAGACCTTATATTTATACTACATTAGTATTGGTATTTGTTTCCTAATCAAATTAGGAAACTGTCTGTAAACCGCCTCTGTAGCTTGATCTGTCGTACGACCAGATGAGTCCTATGGACAGGATCTGTCGCGCGATGACTTATGCCTGATTAGGACTTCTCAATTTTCTTTCTTTGGTTTAACCAATTCATTATAGTTGTGTGTGACCCAATAGGATTATATTATGTTGGCAATGAGCTCGATCATATCGACCCTCATAAAACATAAGCGAACTCTAGCAAGCCATTATGTCTACCCAATTAATATAACGTAAGAGTTCACGTTTCCAATGGTATACTTCCATTTCTCCCTTTGTATCACGATGTTATATTGAACACAAGTCATGGTCCACATCAACTTGTATTTGTTCAATGCTTTCTTGATCTTGAGTATAATGATAATCCATTCGCATTGGGGTATGGCCATACACTTTCATCATTATCACTCATCGAGGGGACCAAGCACAACATCTCTCTTTTGAGGGACAAATTCCATCTTGACTTATCATCCTTCCCATCATGAATCCGTTCATGCCAAAGATAGCCTTTATAAATATCGTGTTAAGATATCGTTTGACTAAAATCAAACATAACTTTCATCATATGTAAGGTCATGATAATCTCAGGTCTAGGAACTAAATGAAGTGACCATATGAGATTTAATTATGACATTTGACCATGACATAAATCTCAAACGGGTCAAGTCCAGTCACTTGTTCTCTAATAAGTACCCATAAAATTAATGTGCATCTCTATGCATATAATCATCATATGATTATCCATTAATATTTATTCTAATTATTCACTTAATAATTAGGGACGGAGATTATTACAAATAAATATGCAAAAGATATAATAATCAAATAATAAACTTTTCATATAATAATAAATAATGTCAACATATAAGTCTATCAACTATAGGCCTAGGGCATAACACTAATAGTCTCCCACTTGCACTAGGCCCAATCTCCCATGTATCGAATATCCATGGACCTAACATGACTATCATGCTTAGCTTGCGGGAGAGCCTTAGTTAATGGGTCCACCACGTTGTCATCAATGTCTACTCTACTTATCTTTACGTCTTCCCTTTCGCATATCTCTCAGATAATGTGGAAACGTCGAAGTATATGTTTGGATCTTTGATGTGACCTTGGTTCCTTTGCTTGTGCAATGGCACCATTATTGTCATAGTAAAGTTCAATAGGATCTTTGATACTTGGATCTACTTCCAAATCACTAATGAACTTTTTTATCCAAACAGCTTTCTTAGTTGCATCAGATGCTGCTATGTACTCAGCTTCGGTTGTAGAATCAGCAACGGTACTTTGCTTGGAACTTTTCCAACTGACAGTGCCTCCATTCAGCGTAAACAAAAATCCTATCTGCGATCTGAAATCATCTTTGTCGGTTTGGAAGCTAGCATCTGTGTAACCTCTTACAACAAGATCTTCTTCCATTCCTCCAAAGACCAAGAATACATCCTTAGTTCTTCGTAAGTACTTGAGGATATTATTGACTGCTATCCAATGTGGTTCGCCGGGATCCGATTGGTACCTACTCGTCATGCTTAGAGCACACGAGACATCGGGTCTTTTACATAACATAGCATACATGACAGACCCAATTGCCGAAGCATATGGAATACCATTCATTCTCTTTCGCTCATCATTAGTCTTAAGACTTTGAGTCTTGCTAAGAGATACACCGTGCAACATTGGCAAGTTTCCTCTTTTAGAATTTTCCATTTGGAATCTTCTAAGAACCTTGTCAATGTAAGTACTTTGACTTAAACCAATCATCCTTTTAGATCTATCTCTATAGATCTTGATACCAAGGATATATGCAGCTTGGCCCATATCTTTCATTGAAAAGCACTTTCCCAACCAAGACTTGACAGTCTGTAGTGCAGAAATGTCATTTCCAATGAGTAAGATATCGTCGACATACAACACTAGAAATAGTGCTATGCTCCCACTAATTTTCTTGTATACACAAGGTTCATCTTCGTTCTTGATAAAGCCAAACTATTTGATTTCTTCATCAAAACGTAGATTCCAACTCATAGAAGCTTGCTTCAATCCATAAATGGATCTCTGCAACTTACACACCTTGTTAGAATTTTTTGGACTGACAAAACCTTCAGGTTGTATCATATATACATCCTCAAGTAACTTCCCATTTAGGAAAGCTGTCTTGACATCCATTTGCCATATCTCATAGTCATAATATGCGGCTATGGCAATTAAAATTCTAATAGACTTAAGCATAGCTACAGGCGAGAAGGTTTCATCATAGTCGATACCATGAATCTGCCTATATCCCTTAGCTACAAGCCTAGCCTTATAGGTGTGCACCTTCCCATCCATGTCGGTCTTTTTCTTGAAGACCCATTTGCACCCTATGGTTTTTACACCTTCGGGTGGATCAATTAAGTTCCAAACTTGATTATCAGCCATGGATTGTAATTCGGACTTCATGGCCTCTTGCCATTTTTTCAAATCAGAAGAGGACATCGCTTCTTGATAGCAAGTAGGTTCATCATTTTCGATTAACTCCACTTCATCACTTTCCGTAATGAGAAATCCATATCTCTCAGGTTCGGATTGTGACCTACCACTTCTGCGAAGGACTTGTGTATCCTGAACCGGTTCCACAACTTCTTGTAAACTTGGTTCAGTTTCTACCATTGGTTCAATGTTGTTTTCGAGTTCTCGAATTTCTTCGAGATCTATTTTACTCCCACTGGTTCCTTTGCGAAGAAACTCCTTTTCTAAGAAGGTACCATTTCGAGCAACAAACACTTTGTTCTCGTTTCGATTGTAGAAATAGTATCCTTTAGTTTCCTTAGGATAACCTACGAAAACAAATTTATCAGACTTAGGTGCTAGCTTGTCAGAAGTTAACTTCTTGACATATGCATCGCAACCCCAAATCTTCATGAAAGACAAACTAGGTTTTCTTCCATTCCACATCTTATATGGGGTCTTTTGAACTGATTTGGTAGGAACTCTGTTTATAGTGAAAGCAGCAGTTTCTAGTGCATGTCCCCAAAAGGATAAAGGAAGCTCAACTTGACTCATCATAGAACGAACCATGTCCAAAAAAGTTCTATTCCTCCTTTCAGACACACCATTCCATTGTGGTGTTCCGGGTGGAGAGAGTTCTGAAACGATTCCACAACTCTTAAGATGACTGTCAAATTCTTGGCTCAAATATTCACCACCTCAATCGGATCGAAGTACTTTAATAGTTTTGCCAAGTTGATTTTGCACCTCATTTTGAAATATTCGAAATATCTCAAACGATTCACCTTTATGTTTCATTAGATAAACATATCCAAATCTACTATAATCATCAGTGAATGTTATGAAGTATTGAAATCCTCCCCTAGCATTGCTACTCATAGGTCCACATACATCGGTATGTATGAGGCCTAATAAATCGCCCGCCCTTTCACCAGTTTTGGTAAATGGGTCCTTGGTCATCTTGCCAAGTAAACAAGATTCGCATGTCTCATATGATTCATAATCATGTGAGTCTAAAAATCCTTTTCCTATAAATAAAATAACCGAGATTATTATTTTGAAATTGTATAAATGCAACATACGTACATAAACATATTTAAAAGCATGCATACACTACTACATTTAAACTAACATACGTATCATACGGTAGTGATGCTCGCCGACCCCGATCGTCTCCATCGTATGCTTTGTCGCCGACCCCGAGGAGCCTGCTCTATTTGTCCGAGCCTGTTGGGCAAAAGCTATCGCCCCATCCGACAACCAATGTTCGCAAAAGTGAAAAAACACCTCCTCGGTCATCCAAGGAGGTGTCAAGGGCTGTAATTTTGCCTCGAGCCGCTTAATATAAAATTTAGACTTTGTGTTACCTATAAAAAATATGAATATCTCGTAAACATATAATGATGACATTATAAAATTAAAAGAGTATAATCATTGTTAATTAAACTAATTAAGGATAGATAAATATGTTACCAATATGATCCCAAAATAACTTCTGAGCCTGTTTCTTGAAAACATATTTAGCTGTCGCCTCGTCGATATTCGGCGTCCATGTAAATTTCAACTACAAGTAAAAACAAGGTAACAGTATAACACCAGTGAAGAGAAAACAGACACTGTCACAAACATGGCTGTGATGTTTGAGATCCTTAGAGAGAAGAGGACAGTGAAAATGGAAAAACTCTTATTAAACAGAAAATCCTTTGCTCAAACAGTGGAAAAATTGTTTGCTCTGTCTTTCGAAATGAAAGATGGACGGATTTTGATAGCTGTGGATAAGAAAGGCTCTCATCTTGTTTATATTTTAAGATGTTAACCACCAACCACAATACCCTATAAGCAGTGCCACTAAGAGTTTTCTTCCTAATTTTAGACAATGAATAGGAGTCTAATTCCTTAACAATACTTCCATCCAAGTCTTCCTAATTTTAGACATTCACCCCCTCCCCCTTTGACTTTACACAAGATCCGACCTAAGGTGCATCTAGGGTGCCATGATTGATATCAAGCGCTCAAACGTAAGCGACATACATCACCGTCCGCGATGCCATCAATCGCCCCAAAATGGGATCTAGAACTAGTAAGGTAGTGTGCGGTTGAATATGTTACATTATTGAGACATTCACCCCCTTCCTCCCCCCTTTGAATTTAAAAGACTTGAAAATTATATATTTAGTAACTTATCTAATGTATTGATTGGTGTTGAAATTATTAAAATTAGATATTTAGTAACTTAATTTATATACATCACATTTTCCATTTTTTCCATTTATGTTATGGGTGGTAATTGTGTTGATTATGAGTACGGTTGTTTATTTCTCTAGTTTGTTACCTAGGTGTGAGATAGAGGTGTTACGAACAAATTCTCGATCCTAGAGTAGATGTTTAGGAAGATGAACTATCCCAGTGACATCGCTTTATGGATCCGAGAAGAAACTCAAGCAAACACCATTACAAGCAAACATCTTAGTTGTCAGTAATTTACGCTAAATCTAATAGATTTAAAAATGGCATGTGTATACAAAACGAATTAAGGCACAAATTATGAAAAAACTTACTTATGTTAACAGAACGAATTAAGGCACAAACTAAAGGCTTTAGAATCAAAACTGAAGTTTTCATCAAGTCTTAAAAGATGAAGGTAATAAAATTTCTTCGTTGTATCACCATAGTAACCGAAGTGAAGTTTTCATCAAAGTTCGTTACTTTCACATAAGGTCAACAAGTCTTAAAAGATCATTTACATACTTTTCTTAGATATACTTATTACTTGAAAACCATTAGTCTTATTACAACCATGGAATCTCTAGAGATCTCATTACAAGATTTCTCATTACCTAGAATCATCTCGCAACTCTTTAGAAAGATAAAAGGATTAAGAATTGAATCGTTGTGTGTACATGTCAACAGAGATTACTTCATAATCCTTCTTATCTAAGAATCTCAGATTTCAATTTCAAGCTTATGCTCTTATGTGTATAAAACAAGAGATTAGTGTCATGGCACGAGCAAACTATGCTATCTTTTTCAGTATTAGAAGACCCTTCACTCCCCAGTATCATGTGGTAAAAGGCCTACTTACAAGCAGTATCCTTGAATTTGACTTGTCAAAAGGACTACGTTTGGGAAAGAGTATAAAGGTAGAGATTAGGCCTGAATATGAAGATGTGTTTAGTGCCCAAGAAATATATGATATCATATGTTTATGCTTACACGTAAGATTAGATGCATGTGTAATACACTACATATTTCAGTCAAGTACTAAATTTTTTGGGTGACAAATACAAGTTTTCTGAAATTATGTAAGATGTTATCTTCCAAATCACGTTCAAAAGAGCACATATCATATCAATGTCCTCCAAAGGCAGACCACGAGTCAATCAACTTTTAGATACATGAATATAAACTATTGAATGGAATCAATGAATTAAGGGTCAAATTAAATTAGGTTCGAATTCGAAGAAACTTAAGAGCCGGCACCTAAATTAGGACTACCAGAGATAGGGAGAAAATTTTCAGACCATCAAAGGCAGGGGTCAAAGGTTCTCGAACCCTGTTCATGGACACGTTCTTTAGAAATGGTAAAAAAGGAGCAGCAGTCAAACTTAACATAATATAGTCTACAGAAGAAGATACAGAAACCTTCCTATATCTGTAGAAAAGGGAAGACCACAAGCCTTAGATGCCGAGAACAGACAAGTCTCAGCTAAATCTCGAATTAAAAAAAAAAGGTATAACCTTTAATCTGATTCAAAGCTTCATATCATGACAAACAAGCAATGAAAATGCACAAAATACTGGCGCAATGCTACAATTGTTAAAGGTGATTCAAGAGGCGGGATGTCATTTTGACAAAACACAGAAATTAGGTCAGAAAATCAAATAAATGAACAAGAAATATAAACCAATGAGGTCAAACTAAAGGCTTTAGAATCAGAATTTAAACCCTAATTCAGCAAATTATTCGAATTAATTAATTAGTCAAAATCAAGAAATTAATGCCTGGGTTGGGTGAGGTTGAGAGCGTCGGCTAGAGAGAGGAGGGAAGGAGAATCGGAGACGGTGGAGAGGTGGACGGACGGCGAACCTTCGTGGCTGTGTTCCGGAGAGGGTGGACGGCAACGGTCTGAGAGCGATGGAAGAGAGAGAGATGAGATCGCCGGGAAGAGAGAGAGAGAGCGGGAGAGAGAGAGAGAGAGGGAAATTAGGGCGTATTGGATTTCAGAGATGGAAAATTCGTATATATATTTAACACCAGCGACGGAATAATTCCGCCGCTAAAAAATAATCTACCGACGGAATTATAATTCTGCCGCTAGAATTAATATTTGGCGACGGAATTATTCCGTCGCTATTGTTGATTAATTTTAATTTAATAAATATCATTATTTTTATTTATATAAAATATGAAAATTATTTTAAATAAAATTATTTTAAATTACTCTCAAAAAATAAATATGCGTCAATAAATATTATTTTTTGAAAAATAAATAAATCATAAATTAAAATAAAATAGAAATAGAGCTAAACAAATTTTAAAAAATCTAATTAACACCGACATAATTATTCCACCGCTACTACCACCACTACAATCACTAAACCCTAAACCCTAAACCCTAACCCCTAAACCCTAAACCCTAAACCCTACACACTAAATCCTAAACCCTAACCCCTAAACCCTAAACCCTAAACCCTAAACCCTAAACCTTAAACCCTAAACCCTAAACCCTAACCCTAAACCCTATACTATATACCCTATACCATATACTATATACCCTATACCCTATACTATATACCATATACCTTATACCATACACTATATATATACCATATACCATATAATATATACCCTATACCATATACCCTATACCATATACTATATACCCTATACCCTATACTATATACCCTATACCATATACTATATATATACCCTATACCCTATACTACATACCCTATACCCTATACTATATACCCTATACCATATACTCTATACCCTATACCCTATACCCTATACTACATACCCTATACCCTATACTATATACCCTATACCATATATTATATACCCTATACCCTATACACTATACCCTATACCCTATACCCTATACTATATACCCTATACCATATACTATATACCCTATAACTTATACCATATACCCTATATACTATACCATATACTATATACCCTATACTATATATATACCATATACCCTATACTATATACCCTATACCATATACTATATACCGTATATTCTATACCATACACTATATATATATACCCTATACCATATACTATCTACCCTATACCCTATACCCTATATTATATACCCTATACCTTATATTATATACCCTATACCATATACTATATACCCTATACCCTATACCATATACTACTACCCTATACCCTATACTATATACCCTATACCATATACTATACCCTATTCCCTATACTATATACCCTATACCATATACTATATACCCTATACCATATACTATATATCATATACCCTATACCATACACTATATACCCTATACCATATACTATATATACCCTATACCCTATACCATATACCCTATATAATACCATATACTATATACCCTATCACTACCAGAAACAGGTCATTTAGCGACGGAATTATCAGCGACGGAAAGATTCCGTCGCTAAATAGCGACGGAATATAGGATTTAGCGTCGGAAAATTTTTGGCGTCAAATTTAGCGACGGAATTTAATTCCGCCGCTAAATTCCGCCGCTAAAACGAATATTCCTCGAATATTCGTTTATTTCCGCCGCTAATTTGGCGGTTGATTTACCGACGGAATATTCCGCCGCTAAATCTTTATCAGCGACGGAAATATTCCGCCGGTGAAAATATATCATTTTTTTATTTTTTTATTTATCAGCGTCGGAAATATTCCGACGGTGAAATTAAAATATTTTTTATTTTTCTTTTTGAAATATTACACCGACGGAATATTTCCGACGGTGAAATTAAATGTTTTTTTTTATTAAACACCGACGGAATATTTCCGCCGCCGATAATTTAATATTTTTTATTTATCGGCGACGGAAAATTCCGTCTGATAATATAATGTAATTTTTGTTTATTTTTAGAACTAATTAACAAAATAACAAACTAAAAAACATTAAAATATCATAAATATTTATGATATTTTTGAAAAAATAAATAAATCATAAATATTTATTAATTTTAATTTTATAATGCCATTATAAGTACCACATTCGATCAAGCCGCTTATTCATCCTTGTGAGATCCCGAAAGTTGTGGCGTCATCGGGTTCTTTTTTTTGTTTTGAACGAACATTCATGTACGTTTTTGTTTCGACAAAGAATTTAAATTTTAATTTCGCCACTTATCATTTATTTAGGAAAACAATAAGAAAAACCTTTTTGATTTTAAAGAGATTTGAGGGTTCGGGGTTAAGTTATGGAATGGGTAGGTCGAGGAGTATCCAAAATAAAACAAAAACAAGATTAGTCCAAAACAAGGAACTAACCAACTATTAGACAACACTCACGGAGATTATTGTCTCATAAGTCATAACTAAGATATCCGAGAAAACAAAGACCCACATCATTACCGCCGAGCACACCGTACTCTCGGCCCCCACCACCGTGCATGTCATCATCTACATCGTAGCTTCAATGTTGACATCGTGAAGGGTTGTCTCCTCGCACTCATCATCAAGCTCCATATCCTGTCATCCGCGATGAAGGCTTAGGAGGCAAAGACACCCTCTAGGGCCTTGCATTGTTCGGAAGTCAAGGAATCTGCAGGAAGTCGAACCCGTATTCGGACCCAGACGGGAAGGGAGAGAATTGAAATGTGGAATTACCTGAAATTAAAGATGAAATAGCACTGTGGTAAGAGCGGCTCGATATTTGTTTTTTTCAAATTCAATTGCTGGAGAGAGAAAGAGAGAGAGAGAGAGAGGATGGGAGAGAGGGATTTAGAGGTGTCTGATTAATTTGGTTTGAAAGTTTGAAAAGGATATTTAGCCCCTAACAAATATGTCATCACCCTTTCGCTTGAACTTTGGGTGCTCTTTCTGTTGTAGTACAAAGACTATGTCTCCAAGAAGAGTGTCGAGCTTCATCGGCTTCTCGTGTGGGAATGTAATTTTCTGTCCATTTTGCATACCCTTCTCCACAACCACTTCCAAGACCTTCTTCTCTGTACAATGCAAGGCCCTAGAGGGGTGTCTTTGCCTCCTAAGCCTTCATCGCAGATGACAGATATGGAGCTTGATGAGTGCGAGGAGACAACCCTTCACGATGTCAACATTGAAGCTTACGATGTAGATGATGACATGCACGGTGGTGGGGGCCAAAGAGTGCAGTGTGCTCAGCAGTAATGATGTGGGTCTTTGTTTTCTGGATATCTTAGTTATTACTTATGAGACAATAATCTCCAGAGTGTTGTCTAATAGTTGGTTAGTTCCTTGTTTTGTATAAACCCTAAACCCTAAACCCTAAACCCTAAACCCTAAACCCTAAACCCTAAACCCTAAACCCTAAACCCTAAACCCTAAACCCTAACCCCTAAACCCTAAACCCTAAACCCTAACCCCTAAACCCTAAACCATATAGGGTATAGGATATAGGGTATAGGGTATAGGGTATAGGGTATAGGGTATACGGTATAGTGTATATTGTATAGGGTATAGGGTATAGGGTATAGGGGTATAGGGTATAGGGTATAGTGTATATCAGATATAGGGTATAGGGTATGTGATATAGGGTATAGGATATAGGGTATAGGGGTATAGGTATGTGGTATAGTGGTATGTGTGGCATAGGGTATAGGGTATAGGAGTATAGTGTATAGGGTATAGTGTATAGGATATAGGGTATAGGGTATGTGGTATGTGGCATAGGTATAGGGTATAGGTATAGGCATGTATAGGCATAGGGTATGTGGATATAAGGGTATGTGGGTATAAGTATAGGGTATGTGGTATAGGGTATAGGTATAGGGTATAGGGTATAAGGGTATAGGATATAGTGTATAGGGTATGTGGGGTATAGGGTATAGGATATAGTATAGGGTATGGGTATAGGTATAGGATATAGTGGTATAGGATATAGGGTATAGGGGTATAGGGTATAGGGTATAGGGTATAGGGTATAGGGTATAGGGTATAGGGTATATTGTATAGGGTATAGGGTATAGGATATAGGGTATAGGATATAGGGTATAGGGGTATAGGGTATAGGGTATAGGGTATAGGGTATAGGGTATAGTGTATAGGGTATAGTGTATAGGATATAGGGTATAGGGTATAGGGTATAGGGTATAGGATATAGGGTATAGGGTATAGGGTATAGGGGTATAGGGTATAGGGTATAGGATATAGGGTATAGGGGTATAGGGTATAGGGTATAGGGTATAGGGTATAGGATATAGGGTATAGGGGTATAGGGGTATAGGGTATAGGGTATAGGGTATAGGGTATAGGGTATAGGATATAGGGTATAGGGGTATAGGGTATAGGGTATAGGGTATAGGATATAGGGTATAGGGTATAGGGTATAGGGTATAGGGTATAGGGGTATAGGGGTATAGGGTATAGGGTATAGGATATAGGGTATAGGATATAGGGTATAGGATATATAGGATATAGGGGTATAGGGTATAGGGTATAGGGTATAGGGTATAGGATATAGGGTATAGGGTATAGGGTATAGGGGTATAGGGTATAGGGTATAGGGTATAGTGTATAGGGTATAGGATATAGGGTATAGGGTATAGTGTATAGGATATAGGGTATAGGATATAGGGTATAGGATATAGGGTATAGGGGTATAGGGTATAGGGTATAGGGTATAGGGTATAGGATATAGGGTATAGGGGTATAGGGTATAGGGTATAGGGTATAGGGTATAGGGTATAGGGTATAGGGTATAGGGTATATTGTATAGGGTATAGGGTATAGGATATAGGGTATAGGATATAGGGTATAGGGGTATAGGGTATAGGGTATAGGGTATAGGGTATAGTGTATAGGGTATAGGGTATAGGGTATATTGTATAGGGTATAGGGTATAGGATATAGGGTATATGATATAGGGTATAGGGGTATAGGGTATAGGGTATAGGGTATAGGGTATAGGGTATAGTGTATAGGGTATAGTTTATAGGGTATAGTGTATAGGGTATAGGGTATAGGGTATATTGTATAGGGTATAGGGTATAGGATATAGGGTATAGGATATAGGGTATAGGGGTATAGGGTATAGGGTATAGGGTATAGGGTATAGGGTATAGGGTATAGGGTATAGGGTATAGGGTATAGGGTATATGGGTTGACGATCGATCTGCTACTGCCTTTGTAAGTAAACTACCATTAAATGACTTGATTTTGAATATGTAAATTTATTTATGTACCTTACATTGTGTATATGATTATAATTGTTTGTTTTATTTTTCAGGCTGCATATCAAGCCGCCGTTGTTCCCGAAGGAACGCCTCCCGGCGAGCCCGTCCCCTTCGTGCCTGATGTTTGGCAGGAGGTCACCTCTCAGGGACATCCAAGGAGAGGAACCCGAGTGTTAGGGATGGGGGATTACGGGCGGCAATGCCCGTCGACGTCGACCGGCCGTCGGCGAAATGTAGCCCAGCCCACGTTTCATGATCCGAGGGTCGACACTCTGGAGGCTGCGTTGGAGGAGGAGAAACGCGAGCGGGCAAAGCTTGCGGATGCTGGCGGTTCACGCGAGAGCGGGGAGGAGAACGATCGACGTCATGCGTGAGATTCGAGAGACAAAGCATGTAGAGACTCAAAGACAATTGGCGCCGTTGATGGCTCATCTCGGCAGACTCCCTGTGGTAATTTCCCGCCTCCCCCAGGTTGATTGCGGACATTTTTAGACATTTTTAGACATTTTTGTATTAATTTATACTTGTTTGTAAACATTTGAGACATTTGGTACCCGCGGGAGCCCCTCCCCGCCTCTCCCCCCGCTCCCCCCCTCTCCCCCCTCTCCCCCCTCCCCCCTCCCCCTCTCCCCTCCCCCTCTCCCCCTCCCCCTCCCCCTCTCCCCTCTCCCCCTCCCCCCTCCCGAATTGGTACGGTGGTATTTAGTTTTTATTTGGTACGCTGATATTTGAATTTTAGTTTTTATAGTTTTAGTTTTATAAATTGAAATGTTATATCAGGTACAAAAAATTTTGGTTTATTGATATTTTAAATTATTTTTTTAAATTTATTTTCGAGAATCGCCGACGGAATTTTCCGTCGCCGAAATTAATCTTTGAAATAAAAATTAATTAAATAAATTAATTTCAAACGACGGAATTTCCGCCGCTATAATCATTTAATTTTTATTTAATTTTTAATTTGCGGAAATTTCCGTCGGCCGTAATAAAATTTAAATTAAAATTAAATAATTTCAGCGACGGTAATTTCCGCCGCTGAAATAATTTAATTTTAATTTAAATTTTATTACAGCGACGGAAATTTCCGCCGCTGAAATTAATTTAATTAAATTAATTTTTATTACAGCGACGGAAATTTCCGCCGCTGAAATGAAAATTTAATTAAATTAAATTAATATAGCAGCGGAATTTTCCGTCGCTGAAACCATTAATTCACCGGCGGAATTAATTTCCGTCGGTAAAAGAAAAAAATAGCGGCGGAAATTGACCCGTCGGAGCACTGCGACGAGCTGGTAGCGGCGGACCACCGACGGAATTTTTTCGTCGGTGATTTATTTTAGCGACGGAAATATAATTTTAGCGGCGGAAATTTCCGTCGCTAAATAACCTTTTTCTGGTAGTGTATATATTATACCCTAAACCCTATACCCTACACTCTATACACGATTTGTTTTTTTTTTTTTTGCCGATGCTTGCATTAATAACTGGAATATGGGTGGGTGCAACCATACAAGTAATAATTGTACTTGCAACAATAGTAGAACTTGGGCAATTAACGTTTTCAGTCAGTTTTTTAACGTTTTCAGTTAGTTTATTGAAATTCCTGTCAGTTTTTTAATATTTCCAGTTAGTTTTTTAGAATTTCAGTTAGTTTTTTAACGTTTCCAGTTAGTTTTTTAACGTTTTCAGTAAGTTTTTCAAAATTTCAGTTAGTTTTTTGAAATTCCAGCCAATTTTCTAACGTTTTAGTTAAATTTTTTAATGTTTTCAGTTAGTTATTTTATTAATTAGTTCTAAAAATAATTAAAAATTAAATTTTATAATCACCGACGAAATATTTCCGTCGTTGATAAATAAAAAAATAAAAAACAAAAATTATTTATCACCGACGGATTATATCCGTCGCTGATAAATTAAAAAAAATTAATTAATCACCGACGAAATTATTCCGTCGCTGGTTTATTTAAAAACAAATTAAAAAATATTTAATTTTTACCGACGAAATTGTTCCGTCGCTGATTAATTAAAATAATTAAAAAATAAATATTATAATCACCGACGGAATAATTTCGTCGCTGATAAATTAAAAAAAATTAATTAATCTCCGACAGAAATATTCTGTCGCTGGTTTATTTAAAAAAAATTAAAAAATATTTAATTTTTATTGACAGGATTATTCCGTCGCTGAATAATTAAAAATAATTAAAAATGAAATATTATAATCATCGACGGAATAATTCCGTCGTTGATAAATAAAAAAAATGAAAATAATAACTTGTCACCGACGGAATAATTCCGTCGCTGAGAAAGAACTAGCGACGAAATATTCCGTCGGTAAATCAGGCGCCAATTTAGTGGCGGTAAAGAAACGAATATTCGAGGAATATTCGTTTTTAGTAGACATTATTTTAATTTATTGTCAGATTAATCGTTAGTAGACATTATTTTAATTTATTGTCAGATTAATCGTTAGTCGAATTAAGTTGACTGTTAATTAAACAATTAGGGCACTTAGCGTGATCCGAAATGGGACATTTTGATACAGGAGCGAGAGCGATCGCGCTCATGGGGGAGAGCGGCCGCGCTCAAGACAGTGAAAACCAGGCAGCAGTTTCGGCCAAGATGCACGACCGCGCTCGGAGGGAGGGCGACCGCGCTGAAGACGAGGAAGAACTGGCGTGAGTCTCGGCCAAGATGCGCGACCGCGCTGGGCCTAAGGGCGGCCGCGCTCGTGACGGAGTTTTGAAGACTGATTTCGTTTTAATTACGGAAAATTCATTAGTTTTGGTATTTTATTGTTTTTGGGAACTCTTTTATTTGCTGCCTAGGTAGGAGTATAAATACTTAGTCTTTTTATTTTGGTAAACAACTTATTCATTATTGATTTTCAATTCAAAGAGATTTCTCTTTAATTTTCTGGTGGATTCCAGATTTGTGTTCTTGAGGATTCATTGCTTGTGAATTCTTGTGTTTAGTGCGCTAAACACGAATTGCATTGCTTCCGCGCTGCGTCAGTTGGTATCAGAGCAGGCCATATCCTGTCTTTTCACCATACTGAGGGATTATGGGAGATCAGGCTACCAAGGCTGATATTGAGGGGATTACTAACGCCATCGCTGCGTTGACGACACAGATCGCCGCGTTGGTTGCTGCTCAACGGGATCGGAATGATAATCGAGACCGTAGGGGTGAAGGAGACAGGGAAGAACCCGTTCGACGTCCTCAAAGGGCTGAAAATCGGGAAGAAGATGGGTCCAGTTCGGAGGAAGAAGTCGTGGAGGATGATGGAGAACAAGGTAACAATCAAAATCGCCATGATTATAGAATTAAGGCTGAAATCCCTTATTTTTATGGGACTATGGGTATAGAGGATTTTCTAGGCGCGGACTAATGTCGATCGCTTCTTTGAGGTCATGGAAGTACCTCGCTAATAAACAGTAAAGATGGTAGCGATTCGTTTGAAGAGTACCGCTTTGCGGCCAGCGGGATAAAGGCTGGTAGTACGGAGACGACGACAAGGGAAGGAGCCGCTAGGACTTGGAGGCGGATGAAGCGCTTGATCTCCTAAGGTTTTTGCCCGCAGATTATGAGCAAATTTTGTATAAGTTATATCTCAATTGTGTACAAGGCAAGAGGACGGTTGATGAGTATACTGCGAGTTTCGCAGGTACACTGCAAGGGTGGAGATTGACGAGTCTGAGGAGCAGAAGGTTGCACGCTACATCAATGGTCTGAAGGGCTCAATACAAGACAAGATGGGTTTGCATCAAGTACGGAATTTGACAGATGCTTCTACTCTGGCCTTGAAAGCGGAGCTTATGGAGAAGTCGAGTACAAGGGTCTTTAATGCTCCTTTTCGCAAATGGAGTCCGCAAGGTGGTGTCGATGAAGGGAGTAACAAGGAGAAGGGGGCGACTAGTAGCTCAAGCAGTGGAACAAAGGCAGCAGAAGAAGCAACCCGACAGGGGGCAAGGCGCCGGTACAGAAAACAGCAAATCCGTATGCCAAACCGACGGGAGATAAGTGTTTTCGCTGTCAAGGGTATGGGCATAGGTCCAACGTTTGCCCCAGTAGGAAGACTGCTGCATTCTTAGAGGAGGAAGATGAAGTAGAGGAGGAGGATGATGAGTATGCCGGAGCCGAGTTCGCAGAGGAGGAATCCGGAGAACATGTGGGTTTTGTTCTTCAACAGATGTTGCTATCTTCCAAGGACGAGGGCGAAGAAGAATCTTTTTCGTGCACACTGTTCCATTGCTAACAAGGTATGCAATTTAATTGTTGATAATGGTTGCACTGAAAATTTAGTTTCGCAGAAATTAGTTGATTTCCTTGGGTTGAAAACTGAGCCACATGAGAAACCCTATGGTTTGGGGTGGGTGAATACGGGTTCAGAACTTAGAGTGTCACGTACTTGTAGGGTTCCCATTTCTATCGGGAAACACTATAAGGAGGAAGTTGTCTGTGATGTGCTGAATATGGATGTATGTCATGTATTATTGGGTCGTCCATGGCAATACGATCATGATATTACCTATAGGGGTAAGGATAATGTGGTGTTGTTCAACTGGAACAAGCACAAGATTGCTATAGCTCCTGTTTCGCGGTTTGAAAAGCCGGTTGAGAAGGATAAGCCGGTGTTGATGCTTATTCAGAATGAGAAGGATCTTGCCGCAATATTGAGGAGTCAGAGTATTTTTGCCCTGTAGTCATTAAGGGGTTGTTGGGTTCTGTCAGTGTGGAGATTGGGTTGCCAAGGGACATTGAAGAACTACTTGCAGATTTTCAGGAGTTGCTATCCGAAGACTTGCCAAATGATCTACCACCTATGAGGGACATTCAGCATCAGATTGACTTGATTCCGGGAGCTAGCTTGCCAAACCTTCCACATTATCGCATGAGTCCTAAGGAGAATGAGATACTTCGAGAGCAGATTGAGGATTTGCTGCGAAAGGGGTTTATTAGGGAGAGCATGAGTCCGTGTGCAGTGCTGGTTTTGCTTGTGCCAAAGAAGGGTAATCAGTGGCGTATGTGTGTGGACAGCCGGGCCATCAACAAAATTACCATCAAGTATCGATTTCCTATTCCCCGTTTGGAAGACATGCTTGATGAGTTATCCGGTTCGAAGGTGTTCACGAAACTGGATTTGCGCAATGGTACCATCAGATTCGGATTAGGCCCGGAGATGAGTGGAAAACATCCTTCAAGAGCAAGGATGGCCTTTATGAGTGGCTTGTCATGCCATTCGGACTCTCGAATGCCCCTAGCACTTTCATGCGGTTGATGAATCAGGTATTCCGACCTTTTATTGGTTCTTTTGTTGTCGTTTATTTCGATGATATCCTCGATTTATAGTAGAGATAGAACCGCACATCTCGATCATCTTAGGCAAGTATTGCAAGTCCTAAAAGATAATCGCTCTACATCAATCTTAAGAAGTGTACTTTCGCACCAACAAGTTACTTTTTCCGGGTTTTGTGGTTGGTGAAGATGGTATTCGTGGATGAGGAGAAGGTGAGGGCCATTAGAGATTGGCCCCCCAACTACGTCACCGAGGTGCGTAGCTTTCATGGCTTAGCTACTTTCTATAGGAGGTTTGTTCGGAATTTCAAGCACCATCACCGCTCCTATTACCGAGTGTTTGAAGAAGGGTAAGTTTCATTGGGGTTTTGAGCAAGAACAGAGTTTTGCCCTCATCAAGGAAAACTTTGTACCGCACCGTTCTTGCCCTACCCGACTTTGATAAAATATTTCAGTGGAATGTGATGCTAGTGGTGTAGGGATTGGAGTCGTTCTATCACAAGAGAAACGACCGGTGGCTTTCTTTAGTGAGAAGTTAAGTGAGGCGCGTCGAAGTGGAGTACTTATGATCAGGAATTCTATGTCGTTTTTCGGGCTCGCGACAAATGGGAGCATTATCTTGTTCGTAGGAGTTTATTTTATTTTCGATCATCTTGCCCTCAAGTTCTTGCACAAATGTAAGGTGATAAACAAGATGCATGCTCGATGGGTTAGTTATCTCGCAGGTTCCCTTTCATTATTCAACATAAGTCCGGGTTCGTAACAAAGTGGCGTACGCTCTGAGTAGGAGGGCTTCCTTATTACTTACATTGTCTCAGAAGTCGTCGGGTTTAAGTTGTCAAGGAGTTGTATGGAGAGGATACCGATTTCAAAGAATTATGGTTCAAGTGTGTGGACAAGCATCCGAGTGCATTTTCATGTCCGTGATGGTTTTCTGCTCAAAGGGGATCGATTGTGCATTCCTGTCTCGTCATTGCGTGAGAAGTTGATCCGGGACTTGCATGGAGGAGGCCTTAGTGGGCACTTGGGGCGTGACAAGACAATCGCTAGCTTGGAGGAGCGTTATTTCTGGCCTCAACTGCGGAAGGATGCGAGTGCTATCGTCAGGCGTTGTTATGTTTGTCAGGTATCTAAAGGTCAATCTCAAAATACTGGTCTTTATTTGCCTTTGCCTATTCCTGATGATATATGGCTCGATTTATCCATGGATTTTGTGTTGGGTTTACCTCGTACTCAACGAGGTGTGGATTCTGTTTTCGTGGTAGTGGATCGATTTTCCAAAATGTCTCATTTTATTGCTTGCAAGAAGACCTCGGATGCCTCTAATATTGCAAAGTTGTTCTTCCGAGAGGTGGTACGTCTTCATGGTGTTCCTAAGTCCATTACTTCAGATAGGGACACTAAGTTTTTGAGCCACTTTTGGGTTACATTATGGCGTATGTTCGGTACTGCGTTGAATCGGAGTTCTACAGCTCATCCACAGACAGACGGACAGACAGAGGTTACTAATAGGACATTGGGAAACATGATCAGAAGTGTTTGTGGGGACAAGCCGAAGCAGTGGGATTTGGCATTACCGCAGGTGGAGTTTGCTTACAACAAATGCGGTCCATCTCGGCTACGGGTAAATCACCATTTTCTGTAGTCTACTCATCGACGCCAAGGCATGTTGTAGATTTGGTACCGTTACCAAGGAGTCGTGGTGTGAGCCAAGCAGCTGAAAATATGGCCAATGAAGTATGTGCTGTCAAAGAAGAGGTTCGGGCCAAGTTGGAGGCAACGGGATTGAAGAATAAAGCTGCTGCAGACAAGAAGAAACGGGTCAAAGTTTTCAAGGTTGGGGATGATGTTATGGTTTTCCTTCGACGAGAACGTTTTCCTGTTGGCACGTACAAGAAATTGCAACCTCTCAAGTATGGGCCCTTCAAGGTGACTCGGAAGATCAATGACAATGCATATGTGGTGGCTCTTCCTGATAACTTAAACATCTCGAATACTTTCAACGTGGCGGACATGTATGAGTATCACGCGGATGGAGTTCTTTATCCTGATGAGAACTCGGAGTCGATTTCTTTGGAGGTGGAGGAGACTGATACAGGAGCGAGAGCGACCGCACTCATGGGGGAGAGCGGCCGCGCTCAAGACAAAGGACAACCAGCAAAGAAGGCCAAGATGCGCGACCGCGCTCGGAGGGAGGGCGACCGCGCTGAAGACGAGGAAGAACTGGCGTGAGTCTCGGCCAAGGTGCGCGACCGCGCTGGGCCTAAGGGCGGCCGCGCTCGTGACGGAGTTTTGAAGACTGATTTCGTTTTAATTACGGAAAATTCATTAGTTTTGGTATTTTATTGTTTTTGGGAACTCTTTTATTTGCTGCCTAGGTAGGAGTATAAATACTTAGTCTTTTTATTTTGGTAAACAACTTATTCATTATTGATTTTCAATTCAAAGAGATTTCTCTTTAATTTTCTGGTGGATTCCAGATTTGTGTTCTTGAGGATTCATTGCTTGTGAATTCTTGTGTTTAGTGCGCTAAACACGAATCGTATTGCTTCCGCGCTGCGTCACATTTTCCATGTGAACCACTGATTTTGTGGGATACTTAACTTTTCTTTATATTATCATTAAAAAAAAATCTCAAAGCTCAAACAAATTAATCACTAAAAACTTGGGCTATCAATTTGGGTACTGAGGGAGTATGATATTGGGAGTACATTGAAATCAAGCCTTGGGAGTAATAAAGACCGAGGTTCCATCTCAAAACAATTGCTCCAACACGCCCCCTCACGTGTACCTGAATTTTTGGGTTTACACGTGGATATATAGTTGGGTGACATGGTACGAGAACATCGTAGGTCTCTTTTATGCTCGTACGTGCATGGACCAGCTCTGATACCATAATAAAGACAGAGGTTTCATCTCAAAATGAATTGACAATGAGAGTAATAGCCCCAAATCTTTATATAGTCCATACTTGTTAAGTTACTTTTCGATGTTTATAATAATTGCTCAAACAGGGAGTGCACTCAAATCAAGCCTAAAAAGGATTTTCAAATGACCAACCTGCAGATCGCTATTAATATTGCATGTGCTAAGATCACCATTAAAAGATATGGTAGTCATGAACAGTTGTAAATTTATTATTTTTTAGTGATTCGATCAGTATATGTTAGTATATTATTTCTTGTTTCAATCTTCTGATCCAAATCAATAATTATTTAAACTAAATGACTTCAATTTCCAACTACTATATAATGGCCATGTGTATTAGCTAATAAGCACACACAATCAGCTTGTTTGAATATAAACTAGTTACAGATCAAAATAAAAATAAAAAAGTCTTCTGTGATATGGTAATCTTTCTTAGGTTTCTATAAGATAGCAGCTGATATGTAGTTCTTCAATTCATGTATATTGTGATTAATGTTCATTGCATTTTTTGCAGGCAAGTTATAGCACTGTGCTCGTCGGTCCATGGGGAACTCGTGGTGGAGCTGCATGGAAATACGTCGCAAAAGGTAAAATATGTCGCATTTCTGTCACGTACGATGCTAATACCATTCACTCCATCAAGTTCTCAAGCATTGACAAAGATGGTAATTTGGATTCTTCGGGCGTGTTTGGCGGCCCAAATGGTACTCTAAGTGAGGAGGTAAGGATTGATCAACTAGAGTTGTGTTAATTTACTGTTAATTGATTTCATATATACATTTTTATTTAAAAAAATCGGATTTTTGAAATATAGATCTACTATTAGTCGAGATTGAACCTCTGACCTTGCATATAAAAAGATAGCTCTTTGGCGATTTCATAATTACAATAGTGTATATTTACAGTACATTATATGCAGATTGTTATTGATACTAATGTTGATGAGTTAGAGCAAATCGATGGCATAATTGGCGCCAATGGTTCTATAAGAACCGTGACATCGTTGACCTTCACTACACGCAAGAACACTAAATATGGACCTTTTGGTTCCGAGAACGGAACTCCATTCACGCTTCGATTAACTAAGGATTCTTTTAGCGGATTCCATGGTTTTTGTGGTGAATTGCTCAACTCTATAGGGGTCAGTATCCCTTTCACGACTGGAGAAACTCTTCCGCCTAATGGTGGTGTAGGTGGAGTTCCATGGAGTTATCCATCAAAAGGAGTCATATCTCATATCACTATTACTTACAGCGATGATGTTATTCACACACTTCAGTTCACAAGCAAGGATGCGAGTGGAAATCTGTATTTATCCGATGTATTTGGCCGTTCTGACGATGGTACAAAGCATGAGGTGAGCATGAATATCTGCTACATTATACTTCTTCCGTCCCAAAATGATTGCTCTAGTTTCATTATGGTTTGTCCATAAAAGATTTCTCATTTCCTAATTATTGTGCAATTTCAAGAAGATGAGAAACGAATTCCTCATTTTTTTCTTCGCTCTTTAGATATATAAATAATCAATCTGAATCGTTTTCAATACTGCTCAGATTGAGATTGACACCAACGTTGAGAGGCTTATCGGCATTAGTGGGACTTTTGGAATTCACGCTGGTGCAAAATTGTTGACATCACTAACGTTTGTAACGAACAATAGAAGATCATTCGGACCTTTTGGTGGTGAAGGCGATACTCCATTTTCACATCTGGTCCAAGCTGATGAAATGTTGACTGGATTCCATGGTCAGGCTGGGTGGCTGATCGATTCTATTGGGATATATAAGCAACCTGCAAGTCTATCAAGTGTACTAATTGGTCCAACCGTTGGCAGTAGTGATACAAGAACCAAATTTTCATTTGAGCCCAAGGGATCAATCACTCGCATTATCATCACTTGGATCAGTGCTATTAACACCATCCAGTTTGAAGGCCTCGACGAGAATGGGAAGCCTGTAAGCACACCAACATATGGCACTCCAACCGGCACTAATAGAGAAGTGGTGAGCCTCATCTCTTACTCCTTCCTTAATACTTCCTCTGTCCCGTAATAAATGTTTCTAAAAAAGGAAATAGTCTTAATTAATTTATCAGTTCATTGCTTGTATTATTAATTGGCACAGATTGACATTGGTCCGGGAGAGAAGATCATTGGAATAAGCGGCTTTATGGCTGACTATGCGCATCATCGAATATTATCGGCCTTGTCCATCTCCACTGACAAAAAGATTATCTATGGACCTTACGGTACTACTAGAGGAACTGAATTTTCATTCCCTTTGAAAGATGGGTATGTCACCGGATTCCATGGTCATTATGGTGGTACCATTATTAATATCGGTCTTTATATTAGACCTACATAAGAGTTTTACGGCCACAAATTATGGGACTCCCTTCCCAGTTTCGAGAATAATTATAAGGTTCCAACTCAGTATCTTCACGATGCACTTTCCAAGATTTCATGTTTTGTTTCGCTACAATAAGATCGGGCATCTACCAAAACTAATTAAGGGTCATTTGGTTCACAAAGACGTGCTTGGCCATTGAAGCTCACTTGTAGAATGTTGAATGACTCTTCTAGTTCTTAGGTTCCCCGTCCCTGTTTTTCTGTTTTTTTTTTTTTTTTACTGTGTGTTTCAAGCTTAAGTTGTTGGCAAGGTGGTGGGGAGTTTACTACTAATAAATTCATGTCAAATTGCTGTCCTTGGTTGCTATGATTCGGGTCTATAATTTTGTTTATTATTGATGTTGCCATTGCTGGTATGTGCTTTTGCGCATAATGCCGCTTCAGTCTCTTTTTAGCTTAAAATTTGTGACTCTTTTTCCTCAGTCTCTATGAATGTCTATTTTTTAGGCCAATCGAACTACATATGCAATGTACTTTTTCATATTTTTTTTTCGTATAAGACAACGTACTCGTTGTGACGGATAAGGATAACGTACCTTTCTATTCATTATCAAATTATGCAACAATTTTTT
Organism: Adenophora triphylla var. japonica; assembly: GCA_022495995.1. Lineage (NCBI taxonomy): Eukaryota > Viridiplantae > Streptophyta > Magnoliopsida > Asterales > Campanulaceae > Adenophora > Adenophora triphylla. Next base: position 96,071 of record JAFEMH010003155.1, read on the forward strand.
TTTAACTTGCGTCGTCAAAAATTTAACGGAGATGCTGACGTTAGCATTGATCTTTTCAGTTAGCACTTGATTTCTTCGGTCTCTAGGACTGCCAAAATAGCCAAAAACTGAAACATGCACCTGGCTCCGGAATTTGGCTTTTTTGCTTTTGTCCAGATTCAAGGCATATTTCTAACAAGACATTCTAAAAAATCTATCTTATTATATAATCCAAATTTACTTATATGATAGTTAACTAATTTGACTTTTTTTTCGATATTCTGAGACGGAGGGAGTAGTAACTTCATGAAAATGGATACTCATTACAGAGGAACTGAACGAGCTACAAACATTTGAGGCATAGTAGTTGCTCGCAGCATAGAAAATCAACAATAGTAGATGTTTCCTCCCATCGATGACGAAACACATGGTGCTCTTGGTTCTATAATCCTTCAGCAATTCCTCTATTATTTTGTTTAGTCATTGCGGTGTAATACATTAAATGCAGTCCACAAAATTCGTTATACTCTGAACAAGAAACTCAAATCCTGAGGAAAACTGTCAGCCCACGTTAATCAAGGAAAAACTTTCAATCCTAAGTCCCAATTCGCTTCTTTTTCAAAAATCCCAAAACTGCAAGAGATGTCTTTAAATCTAAAAATCAACCTGCAGACTAAGCTGAATAGGTGCCGTAACCAAATTTGTCCAAGTCCAGTCATTACTAAAAACATTTTGGCGAAGGTGCATGGACTAAAGTCTTTCCATCAGATCCGGGCCAAAAATTGATGTAGATCGTGTTGCGGCTGAAACAAGGGTGCTCGGCCGAGCTGTGGAAGTGCCTCGGCCGAGGGAACAAGGGCAGAAACTGGGGTCTTCAAATAGGCTTTGCTCGGGCGAGGCAGGAAAGTTGCTCGGGCAAGGGAAGCAGTTGCTCGGCCGAGCAGGTGGTGTGCCTCGGCCGAGGGATTCCTGAAGGTTGCTGATGTTTTGTTCGTGGCTGTTCATTCCAAGGGACATGTCCTTTTCTAGTTGTGCTGTTTCTTGTTTGTGTCTCTTCAAAGCATTGTGTCTCTTCAAAACATTTGTACATTTGTTTATAAATACTTCAATCCCTCATTTGTAAAGGAATCAATCAGTTTATTTAATTAAAGAATTGCGTTGCAATTATTGTCCCTTCTCGGTTTATATTCTAAGTTAATTTTAACTTTAGTTTATTTGTTCTTATCTATTCGGTGGATTCCGATTAGTGGCGAACTTTATCCCAACTCTTATCCTTTTGGTGGATTCCAAAGGTGGCGAGTTATTATATATGTTTTATGTTTATTTTTCTGAGATTTCTTTCGAGAAGTCTTGTTTGAGATTCGTTTAGGCGATTCTTCTTAAATATTCCGCTGCGTACACATCATTTGGTATCAGAGCATCGGACGATCTTTGGGATTCTCCGACGAGAAGATGGCAAACAATGGTGGAAATGACGGTGACATCGCAGCTATCCTAGAACGTATGGCATAGCAAGAACAAGCGGCCAGAGAGCGTAGCGATCGTCAACATGCAGAACTACTTGCAGCATTAGTTCAAATGCGGGTAGGTGGTAATGGCAACCAACAGAATCAGGCAAATCGTCGGGGAAATAATGTCCAACAGGAGGAACCAATGGCTGACGAAGATTCTGATCAAGAAGAAGAGGAGAACATTGAAGTGCCTCAGTATGATCAACGTCCTAAAATTAGGGCGGATATTCCTTCCTTTTCTGGAAATTTGAAAATGAACGAGTTCATGGATTGGCTTGCAGAGGTGGAGAAATTCTTCGACTTGATGCAGGTTGAAGATGATAGGAAGGTGCCTTACGTAGCATATAAACTACGTGATGGAGCATCAGCATGGTGGGAACAATTATGTAAGAAGCGACATCGTAAAAATAAAGCACCTATTCGTTCTTGGGCTAGGATGAAGAGGGAATTACGATCTCACTTTTTGTCGGATGATTATGAACAAGTGACATATCAGGCCTTTTTGGACCTAAAATAGGGCGCTCGTTCGGTTGAAGATTATGCCCACGATTTCCATGCCCAATCAGCACGAGCAGATTTGGATGAGTCAGAATCGCAAGAAGTTGCAAGATTCATTAGTGGTCTAAGAGTCGGCATTAAAAATCTGGTGGAGTTGTTTACAAACCGGTCTGTAAGTGAGGTTATTACTCGTGCCAAGAAAATCGAGAGGCAGCAGTCATTCAGAAACTTTTCTACGGCTTCTACATCAAGTTCTAAGACTCAAGAAACCGAGTCTAGTACGGTGACGGGCTCGGAGAATACACATGTTGTAGAACCAAGTCTACAAGTCGGGAAGCAGTTAGCCCCTACCGACGTTCAAAATTCCTCGGTTCAGCATAACACCAACACCACTAATCGTGGTCAACAAAATCAGAACCCTTATGCTAAGGTGTTTAGTGATAAGTGTTTTCGGTGTATGCAACAAGGACACATGGCAAGTCAATGCCCTACAAGACGAAGTGTCAACTTGGTCAGCCGGGATGACGGAATGGATAGTGATGACGATGTGATTGATCTTAATGCGGAACTGGAAGAGCAAAATATTCATGAATCTTTGATGGTTCGATGACTATTGTTAACAACCGCTTGTGAAGATAATGATCCGCACCATCACGATATCTTTCAAACAAACGAGAATGTCATCGATAGTGGTGGTCCTGAGAATTTAGAGGCCCTTAGTTACGTCGATTCTTTGAATTTGGAAGCAAAACGAAGGTGGATGAGAGATCGTTGGGATCAATATTTGCTGCATCAAGAGATCGTTCTCCATCCAGCACATGAGGCTTTGAGATACTTGATTAATGGTCCGTGGATGGAACATGCTAACAAGCGGCATCTTTTGATACTCATCGCAATGGGTTACTTGGTGATGGTCCTTTTGTTCTTTAAGCGATTCTTTATGGTTGTTTTCTACCCAGATAGACTTCTTTATGATGACATGGATTCGGGGACGAATCATTTTCAAGAGGGGGCGTATGATGTAGATCGTGTTGCGGCTGAAACAAGGGTGCTCGGCCGAGCTGTGGAAGTGCCTCGACCGAGGGAACAAGGGCAGAAACTGGGGTCTTCAAATAGGCTTTGCTCGGGCGAGGCGGGAAAGTTGCTCGGGCAAGGGAAGCAGTTGCTCAACTGAGCAGGTGGTGTGCCTCGGCCGAGGGATTCCTGAAGGTTGCTGATGTTTTGTTCGTGGCTGTTCATTCCAAGGGACATGTCCTTTTCTAGTTGTGTTGTTTCTTGTTTGTGTCTCTTCAAAGCATTGTGTCTTTTCAAAACATTTGTACATTTGTTTATAAATACTTCAATCCCTCATTTGTAAAGGAATCAATCAGATTATTTAATTAAAGAATTGCGTTGCAATTATTGTCCCTTCTCGGTTTATATTCTAAGTTAATTTTAACTTTAGTTTATTTGTTCTTATCTATTCGGTGGATTCCGATTAGTGGCGAACTTTATCCCAACTCTTATCCTTTTGGTGGATTCCAAAGGTGGCGAGTTATTATATATGTTTTATGTTTATTTTTCTGAGATTTCTTTCGAGAAGTCTTGTTTGAGATTCGTTTAGGCGATTCTTCTTAAATATTCCGCTGCGTACACATCAAAAATTTAGACGTCTCTTTTGCTTGCCTTTCGTCTCTTTACTAGCTGAAAGAAGCACATGCCTCTTTATGCCTTTGCGGCATTGCCATGCCTGATCTTCTCCAGGTGTCGGAAGGTTGCCAGAGCTTGCCTCTTGCCTGAATGAGATTCTCGTATATAATAGTTATCGATCCAAAGATGCCCAACAACCTGTAATGGGGGTTCTTTTTCATCCTTTGATGTGCCTTTGTTGATAAAGGTGGAAGTTATAATCGGTTATTATAATCTGATCAATAGAACATTTCCGAACAAGAATAACAGAAAAAAGTACTTGGATAATGGAATTAATGTGATTTATTGGAACAGTTATTAGAAATCTTTGCATTTTGTACTGGTGTAACCTTATCATCATTAGACTGCAACTGCACTTCCGCTTAATCAGTTCTTATGAACTTTACGTTGAATTGTGAGGGAAGTAAATAAACCACTAGAAAATGGGACTATCATTCCGGGTCCGAGGGTTTGACCCCCCTGAATTCAAATCCTGGCTACGTCTCTGTCTTTAAGGTATTTTTTTCATGGGAACTAATATATTTCTTGTCAACAACTACTGCTATCATCAGGAAGATTTGTGTCCAAACGATAGTTGTACTGTTCGAATCCATAACTACTGTCTGCAGATGAAATTCTCCAATAGAAGGGTATTATTGTCTGAACTTTCTATTATCCCCTCCCCCCCCCCCAACATCATCCATCAACAACAGATCCTAATCGTTAAAACATCGTATTTGCAGGTCAAAAGAGTTTGTCCCGGTTGTCAGACGGAATGGCCTTATGTGGTTCCCAAAGCAGAAGCTGTTGGACGAGCAGAGAATGAGAATGAACCCTCTCAGACTGGAAAAAGGTCCAGAAGGTCCAGAGCAGTTGAGGAAGAGAATGAAAATGAGCAATCGGAGGAACCTTCTTTGAGAAAGAGGGTCAGAAGGAACAGAGGAGCTGAACCCTCTCAAGCCCCCACTGAACCATCCATTAGAAAGAACCTTAGGAGGTCAAGGGTCGTTGAAGAAGAGGATGATGAATCCGGTGAACCCTCTCAAGCTCCTATTGAACCAGCATTGAGGAAGAGGTCAACTTGAAGTTCAAGAGTTGTGAAAGGAGAAGATGATATAGATGAACCTTCCCAGAGTCAGGGCCCCCACAGCTTTTGAATGGAAAGAAGTCAAGAACTTCCAAAGGCATTGATGCTGATGGATCTATTCCTTCTCAAGCTACCACAAACTCGTCTGATTCGAGGAGGTCAACTAGAAGTTCTGCTAGATTGCAGACTGCTAGTTGAAATATGACTCCTTTGTGTTCTAGAACGATATTTTGGGATTGATATTTTGCAATGCAGTCATGTTTTGGAAATGTTGTTGATGAAATGATTGGTTAGTATATATTTTGTGTTTATTTATATTAGAAGGGCTTTGACCTATAACTAACTTTAAGATACGAGAAGCTTTATGAAGGAGTTGATTGTTAGTGTGAGGCGCCCGCCTCACTTATAGTCATGCGCCCGCCTCAGTTTCTCCTTGCCTTGTCTGAAGTCTCGGCATCCCATGCGGCCGCCTCCTCTTGTTCCAGGCGCCCGCCTCAACCTACTGCATCAGACATGCTTTTTCATCTTCAGTTCATGCACAGCCGTGTCTCTTCGTTTTTGGTTAATGTATCTTTTTATGCCTCTTAGTTTTTTTTTTAAGCTTTTCATCTAGATTCCCATGTATATAAATAGTTGTATTGTGTAGATGAATATATCAGATAATACATCAGATAACTCCACCATCTCCTTTCATATTTATCATGGTATCAGAGCACGTTACGCTCTAACGCTTCCGCACACATTTTTTTTTCTTTGGGAATTCGACATAGACCCATCATGACTAAGAATAATAGAGTCACGATGGATGTAATGTCCCCCCATTATAACTCGATGTTCCAAATAAACAGGATTGCATCATAGCGTTTCGAAGATGAAAAACGAAACGAATCGTTGCATCCAAAGAGTCGGAAATGGAGGTCGCTACCTTCCTAGCAACGACGCTTGATTCAAGCCAGTTGTGCAAAGCGGCTTTGCGGACAGAAAGCCTGCGGCCCAGTATCGCTGGGAAGATTAATAATACAAACACTTGGATTATTGACTCTGGAGCAAGTGAGCACATAACTTGCAACGAGTCGATGATAAAGAATCAAGTCAGAACGGGAACGGAGGCACCAGTGAAGATTCCCATGGCGATATGATATCCGTCAAGGGCATCGGCGATGCAAAGCTCCCGAACGGATTAAATATTAATCATGTTTTAAATATACCAGCTTTTCAATGCAATTTATTGTCTGTTAGCCGATTAACCAAAGACTTGAACTGTTCTCTCACCTTCTTTCCGGATTTTTGTGTGATACAGGACTTAGCCTCGAGGAATTTGATTGGAATGGGTAGATGCAAAGATGGTCTATATCACATGGAACCGGTTGCAAAGGAACAGACAGTGATGGCGGCAACAGTTGACACACGGCTATGGCACAAAAGAATGGGACATACTTCAGTTTTTGATTCTTGGCGTATTGATAACTCTGATGAGGGAAAGGAACATTGTGACTCATGTATTCGAGCCAAAATGACAAGACTCCCTTTTTCGGTTAGTAGTATCCAGACCAAGTTTTGTTTTGATCTCATACATTGTGACATTTGGGGTGGTTACAAAACTCCTTCTTTCTCGGGTGCACATTATTTTTTGACTATTGTGGATGATTTCAGTCGGGGAGTATGGGTATTTTTGATGAAGCATAAATATGAGGTTCATCACTATCTTACTATGTTTTGTAATATGGTGAACACTCAATTTGATAGAAAAGTCAAACGCATTAGGAGTGATAATGGGGGTGAATTTGCTACTACTAATGTTAGAATATTATGTTAATCATGGAATTGTACTTGAGACATCTTGTACTGACACTCCACAACAAAATGGAGTTGTCGAACGCAAGCATCGTCATATTTTAGAAATGGCCAGAGCCCTCCGTTTTGAGGCAGGTTTGCCAAAGAAATTTTGGGGAGAGTGTGTTTTGACTGCGGCTTACATAATTAATCGTTTACCTTCCAAAGTTGTAGAGAATAAAACTCCTTACGAGATTTTGTTCCAAAAGAAACCTTGTCTTGATCATATGCGTGTCTTTGGATGTTTGGTTTATGCCAAAAATAACAAGAAAGGGGGAGACAAGTTTGATGCTAGAGGCAGGTGTACGAATCCCGTCCAAAATGCGAATGGAAACCGCATTCGGATTCGATCACGTACTACGCGCTCGCTTCGGAAATCAACGGGAGTCGCCACGCCGGTTTTGAGGAAAACCTTTGAAAAACCAAAATATGAGATTCGAGGGGTTCGGGGGTCAGGTTACATGTCGGGAAGAGTCCATTGAAGGGCCTCACCCGACATGCCTCGCTCGCGAGACTTTCTACCACGTCAATGATACAATTCAACAATAAACGTAATTGAGCAATTGAGACGGAAGCAATCATGAAATGTAAATTTTATTAATCATTTGAATCATTACAAACTGATAGAAATTGTCAAAATACAAATGGACATAAACGAAAACAAATGAAACCTTACAAACTGATGAACAGCAAACAAATCACCCAAATACCGAACTAAATGATATTAACAATGAAACTGTGAACATGGAATCAATACGAATCATAAACTACGACTAATCCATTGATTTGAGTGGGTCAACAACGATCGGTGCTTCAATCCCCCAACTCAATCAACTTCACGTCAATACCAACATGAATGAATCGATCTACTAACATGGAAACTGTAAAATAAACTGTAATTACGAGGAGAAGTGTGAATATGGAGGAAATTCACACCTCTCCTCCGATCTGAAACGTAGAAATACATCTGAACTAAACGAGTAACACAGAGAGACAGACGAATAGAGTTGAGAGAAACGAGTAAATTAAGAAGAGATTAGATGAGGAAAATTACCAATCGTAGTCCACGAATTCAATACACTGATGAGTGTTTGAATCCTTCAAATCAGCAACAAATGAGACGTGTATTCGAATCGGATCGAATACGAGAGATGGTGACGATCGGTCGATTGATTAATTGAGAATTTGTTGTTGAATCGGACTGGATTTGTGGCGGTGATAGCGTCTGGTGGTGAAGTCGCCGGTTGATGGGTGTTGGCCGGAGAAGGGGAAGCTCTCTTCTCTTTGCGTATAGAGAGAGAGAAGAGAGAGAAAGCATGGAGTGTGTGTGTGTTCACTGTGTGTGTTGTGAAATGCCTCCCCCCTTTTTCCAAATGAACGTAAAATGGTATTTAAATGGGGATTGGGAAATGGGTTTTGAGCTGGGCCTGGGCTTTTGTTTGGGTTGGCCTAGCTGATGAAAAGTGAATTGTGAATTGTCTTTTGAGAGACAATTACAAGATTGTGATTTTGGGTCGGGGTACTCACAGAGCCCCTCGGCAACGTCACTTCTAAGAGAAGTGGGGTTGTCGACAAAACGAGGATCCCGAGCCGAACAAAGGTTGGCGGGAAAGAGAAGATGATCATGAGGTTGAACGGCTGGACCCTTTAAGAAAAAGGATTCCTACGTATCCCATGTGGAAATCAAGCCAAATCGTAGTTCATAAAAGAGTAGCGAAAGCAAGATTAAAGATGACTATTAGAGGGGGTCACCCCAGAAATCGACTATTTGAGGGAGTCACCCCAAAAGATGACTATTAGAGGGAGTCACCCCAAAGAATCGACTATTTGAGGGAGTCACCCCAAAAGATGACTATTAGAGGGAGTCACCCCAAAGATGACTATTAGAGGGAGTCACCCCAAAAGATGACTATTCGAGGGAGTCACCCCAGAGAATCGACTATTTGAGGGAGTCACCCCAAAAGGTGACTATTAGAGGGAGTCACCCCAAAGATGACTATTAGAGGGAGTCACCCCAAAAGATGACTATTCGAGGGAGTCACCCCAGAGAATCGACTATTAGAGGGAGTCACCCCAAAGATGACTATTAGAGGGAGTCACCCCAAAAGATGACGATTAGAGGGAGTCACCCCAAAGATGACTATTAGAGGGAGTCACCCCAAAGAATTGACTATTTGAGGGAGTCACCCCAAAATATGACTATTTGAGGGAGTCACCCAAAAAGATGACTATTAGAGGGAGTCACCCCAAAAGATGACTATTAGAGGGAGTCACCTCAAAAGATGACTATTAGAGGGAGTCACCCCAAAAGATGAATATTAGAGGGAGTCACCCCAAAAGATGACTATTAGAGGGAGTCACCCCAAAGATGACTATTAGAGGGAGTCACCCCAAAAGATGACTATTAGAGGGAGTCACCTCAAAAGATGACTATTAGAGGGAAGTCACCCCAAAAGATGACTATTAGAGGAGTCACCCCAAAAGATGACTATTAGAGGGAGTCACCCCAAAAAGATGACTATTAGAGGGAGTCACCCCAAAGATGACTATTAGAGGAGTCACCCCAAAAGATGACTATTAGAGGGAGTCACCCCAAAAGATGACTATTAGAGGAGTCACCCCAAAAGATGACTATTAGAGGAGTCACCCCAAAGATGACTATTAGAGGAGTCACCCCAAAAGATGACTATTAGAAGTCACCTCAAAAGATGACTATTAGAGGGAAGTCACCCCAAAAGATGACTATTAGAGGGAGTCACCCCAAAGATGACTATTAGAGGGAGTCACCCCAAAAGATGACTATTAGAGGGAGTCACCCCAAAAGATGACTATTAGAGGGAGTCACCCCAAAGAATCGACTATTTGAGGGAGTCACCCCAATAGATGACTATTAGAGGGAGTCACCCCAAAGATGACTATTAGAGGGAGTCACCCCAAAAGATGACTATTAGAGGGAGTCACCCCAAAGATGACTATTAGAGGGAGTCACCTCAAAAGATGACTATTAGAGGAGTCACCCCAAAAGATGACTATTAGAGGAGTCACCCCAAAAGATGACTATTAGAGGAGTCACCCCAAAAGATGACTATTAGAGGGAGTCACCCCAAAAGATGACTATTAGAGGGAGTCACCCAAAAGATGACTATTAGAGTGAGTCACCCCAAAGATGACTATTAGAGGAGTCACCCTAAAAGATGACTATTAGAGGAGTCACCCCAAAGATGACTATTAGAGGGAGTCACCCTAAAAGATGACTATTAGAGGGAGTCACCCCAAAAGATCGACTATTTGAGAGTCACCCCAAAAGATGACTATTAGAGGGAGTCACCCCAAAAGATGACTATTAGAGGAGTCACCCCAAAAGATGACTATTAGAGGAGTCACCCCAAAGATGATAAAAGACAGTAGAGAGTGAGTATGATAAAAGTGTTCATACCTTTTCTGTGCTTACCTGCGAACTTTGCATGTCGAGGCATCGCTGACAGTCGAGGCATGAATTGTTTGATTGTGAGTGCTTGAGCTTGACCATAAGGGAAAATGTTCATGACGAGCCAGGCGGCGGGCTTATTGTGCTTCTCTTACTCTTGTGGTTGAGCTCGAGGAAAATCATGGTGCTTTGGGGCGGCGAGAAGATCATGATGCGGGGGTAGCGGTGACTCTTCGGATAGCTTGGAGCCGGAGCAGGCGGGGCTACTAAGGATTGTGGGGCATTCCTGTTATATCATTTTTGAGGGAAAGGAAAACGAGAAAGAATACACACACAACACGATGCAATGCATGCTTCTTCTTTCAACTAGCGCCTAATGCTAAGGCAAACAATTCTAGACGAGACGGCCTAGCAAAGCATCGAGTCCATCTCAGGGAGAACGAGGTATGTAAATGTGAGTGCGGATGCACACGGGTGCACCTTTGAGTAGTGCTCAATTATGTAATTGTTATGCTGTTTGGGGAATGTTAGCTCTCTCCTGTGCACTGAGAAGTGATGAATGTGAGTGTAAGTGTTTTGTGAAAGAGGAAAGTCATTTGTAAGTTGAAGAAGGAATAGCTCGAGCGAGTGTCGGGACATGATCCTAACTGATTAAGCATCTTGAAATTGATAATCGTCGTGTGGTAGTAGCAAGGGAAACGGGGGCAGCTTCGCAGCGTCATAGTTCAAAGCAAATCACAATCCCCAAATCATGCCTCTCTTATCCTGGAATCATTCGAATCACAAGCCCCAAATCATGCCTCTCTTATCCTGGAATCATTCGGTCGACTCAAGACAAAGAGAAAAAGAAAATTGAAAAGACATCGCAGGGGCGTAATGAGAAGAGAAAGCATTTTGTGTTTGGCTCTCTGTGAGAGCGAGAAGTGTATGTAAGGGAAGTATATGTGGGAAGCCCCTGCTTGACAGAAGTAGTGTTTCGCTCATCCTAGAACGTAGAAAAGAAGACTTGTCGAGACAACTGAAAGTTGAAATCATTCGAAATTATCATTTGATTGCTCGAGGAAAGACCTCACTGATTGATTTGTCAAAATTTTAGTTATTTGAACAAGTAATCTCAAAATCGTGAACGCTTGCGGTTCGAATGTGAAGACCGGTTGAGAAGTGGTGGAACCGGATTTAGAAGCGGTGTGAAGCATCATTGTCGCTCGTCGCTCGAGAGTACTCGATGGGCTGTCTTTATGCTGATTGCCGCTGCGAGGAGAGAAAGAAAAATAGAGAACGAACGAAAGATGGAGTAGAAAGAAGTGGACTTGACCGCTGAGTAGCCCCTTCTATTTTTAATTTCCTCCTCGCAGGCACGCGTCACCTGGCTCTTACCGGAGTGCCGCTGGGAGGCACGGATGCGGAGCCCCAGTGAGACTGTCGCGAACTGTGTGTAAAGAGTAGAAAGAAAAGTAATCATGCAAGAATGGGACGAGTTCCCATCTCAGAGAGGGTATGTAATATGCTCACAATGGGATAGCAAAAGACTCGAGAAATTGAACATGCAAGTCTGAAAATAATCTTGTATCAAAGAAACACATTGAGTGCAAGAGATAGAAGGAAGCTAATTCAAATAGAATCTTGGCACTGTGCTAAGGTGATGAAACGCTTTGATTTGAGCGATCGGAGAATGGTCCATGGGGCGCATCTTCTTTTTTTTTTTTTTTTTTTTTTTCTTTTTTCTTTTTCTTTTTTTTTTTTTTTTTGAGAGAGAGAGAGAGATGAAAAGAAACTTTATACGCTAACTTGTGGCAGCCCCTAGCTTGGACTCGGTTGCGCGCCATCCTCTTTGAGCGAGGATATGAAATGTAAGGGAGCCCCTAGCACGGGCGTCGTCCTTTGATGATGGACCTCAACGTTAAGCATTCTCAATGTGTCGAGAAAGAAAAGCATGTTCATTTACCGACTGAAAATATGACGGAGAAATGTATGTTGACCAGAAAAAAGATATGTGAGCATATTTAATGAAAGCTTATCGATCAAATGGAAAAGCCGAGGAGAACGCGAAATTGGGGAAATGATGAGTCCCTTGCTGATCTTCACGTTGTTCATGCGAGAAAAGAACAGCCCCTTGCCTAATCACGCGACGACGAGCAACAACGGTTCATTGTGAGTGAAAGAGAGTGTGCTTTGAGAGGGTGCAATTGGGAGAGCACGAGAGAATGTGTACATTTGTAGAAAGTGCACAAGAATCTCGCATATAGAGGATGCGGAAGGAATATATGAGAGTGTGTGAATGAATGTGCGTGAGAAAGATTTGTTCTCCCAATCTAAGCATTCGCGATCCCGAAATCACTTGTTCAAATTTATAAAACGTGAGATTAATAAGTGAGGGTAGCAATCAAATAATAATGACAAATAAAACAACAATCATTAAGGATAAGAAATATAATGTCTCAAGTCTAGCAAGAAAAGAAATGAAAGACACTTTTAAACTGGAAGTAATAAAAAGATAAATGTTCGAGGCAAACGAAAGATTAAAAGACTAGAACCTACGAGGAACGAATGATTCCCCTAGCACTTGTCACCATGCTGAGGTAGAGGGTTGGTAACTGTGTTGGCACCGGGAAGACCTGTAATTTTGCCCGCATCGATCAAACCTCGAATGATCTTCTTAAGCGTGAAATGCTTGCTAGTAGTATGGCCGGGACACCGATGGAAACGGCAATACAAATTCATGTTCATAGCAGGATTGGGAGGAACCTGGTAGTTCTCAAGAGGCTTAACTAACCCGATTTGCAACAAACCATTGAACGCTTCTTCAACCGTCATGCCCAAATCATCAATATTCACATCCCGGCGAAGCGGAGGCTTCTCTTTGTTCTCGATTACCCCTTTGTTTCCAGCTTGAATGCTATTGACCGTACTGCACTGGCTACGTCTTTCCCTTTGTAGGCGCCGGGCCGAGGAAGGTGCTCGGTAACGGAAATTTGAACAATTGCCATCGTTCGAGTAATTGCTTGAGGTCGAATTGCGGATCGGAATAGCATTGTAAATCAAATTTTCGCTCCTAGCCCCTTTGCTAACCATTTCTCGGATATTAGGGTAGTAACCAGTCCCGATGGCGTCCCGAATTGCCGGTTTCACGCAAGAAAGGAAAATGTCTTTCTCGTCCTGTTCAGTAATGGGATGGGCAAGCTCACTTAGTTTCCAATTCCAAATAGCTTGTAAAAATCAGTAACGGATTCATCGTTTCGTTGAATGGTCCCAATCAAGTCACAACGAGTAGTATGCCACTCCACATTACCGCGGTATTTTTCCAAGAAAGCCTCACTGATCTGGACCCAAGTAGTACGTGCCTCGGATTTAAGGCTTAAGAACCATCTCAAGGCAGATCCTTTGAGAGAAAGATGAAAATACTGAGCCATGTTCTCGGACGTGCAACCTTTGGCACCCATAGACATCACATAACTGTCAATGTGAGTTCTCGGGCAAGACATACCTTCAAACTTGTCCATTTCTGGCATTTTAAACTTGTAAGGGAGAGCATGAACGTCTCGCGGATCAACTGAACGGACCCCACTAGAGCCAATGGTAAGCTTGTTCACTTGCTCTTTCATAACTCTTAACTCTTCCATTAGGGCAGCCATTTCGGGAGATGTGGCCGGGGATGGAGAAACAGGTGGAGGAATTGTAGGAGATACCATTGTCGCCGTCACAGTGTAGTCCATTGGAGAAGACATGTGCAACTGAGGATGCTGCAAGAAGTGAGACTGAAAGTTGGAGTAACCGGTAGGCAAAGCGGCAGAAGGTAGAGACGATATGGCTGGCACATACCCCTGATATTGCGGAGAAGACAAAACCGGCCCAAGTGGACTGGACAACTGAGGATTACCCGGAAGCTGACTCGATCCCGGAAATTGTGCTCTGGAGAACTGAGGAGAATAAGTGAACTGAGAAGGACCACCATATTGAGAGGTTCCAAAAAACTGATTTGAAACTGGTGGAGAAGCAGTCAAACCCGGAGAATACCCGAAAGAAGTCTGAGTCCTCCCAAAACCACCTTGCTGGGCAAACTGAGTGCTGTCAAACTGAGCATGAGAGAAGGGTTGATACTGAGGCGCCAGAGAAGACGGGACCACCATGTGCTGGGAGTAGGCAGCAAGGGAAACCATAGGAGAGGATGCGGGCATCGGAGCAGATTCAGAGATGCCATAAGAAGCAGGAGGTGGCATATTGTGGCAAGTGGTCGGAGGGGCAGAGAAGCTGGCATCACCATTCATATTGGGTTCATCCTCAATCTCATCATAGGTACCATCGGGTTGGCGAATCACAGCCACGCCTTTCAGGCGCATAGACTCAACATAGCGGGAGTAGGTGAGCTCTTCCCTAGCCCTAGCGGCTTCCTCTCGGCGCAAGCATTTGCGAGAGTCAAACGTAATTCCTCGACGGATTGGTCTACCATAGCTTGGCCGACAACTTGACCCATAACCTGGGCCGCCCGAAACATTCTCCATCTCAAAACCGGAAGGATCAACTGAAACCGAACCTGAAACTGCCCCACTTACTGCAGAAACCTGAACTAACCGCTTGCCCGGAACACGAACCCAACACTTGCTCGCTGAAAGGGGAGAGAGCTGGTTTAGGGGTGAGGAGAAGGATAGGTTTAAAAGGGGATGAGACGGACTCATGCAATGCACTCATTAATGTTCAAGTAGAAAACCAATTTTTATTAGTCCTACACAATGGTTGGAAAAGGGGGAAGACCTTTTTTTTTTTTTTTTTGCGCCTACCTTAATATGCACTAGAGCGGACCTAAAGGGACATAATCGTCAAAACAAGTCAAACTCGGTTTCCAAAGTCAAAGTCAAAGTCGAAGTCAACATTTGAGACAAAAATTCGGCATGACCTCTCGTCCCTTCACGGCGAAAATCCGGCATGACCTCTCGTCGGTACACGGCGGAAAAGCGACATGTCTTCTCGTAAATACATGTCGATAATTTGACGTGACTTCTTGCGAAGACGTGCCAAGAAATCGTCATGTATTTTCGTCGAGGCAATGTCGTAAATCCGACATGTACGTTTGTGGGGTCACATCGAGAATTCGACGTGAAGTTGGAGAGGTAAAACGGGATTTTTGTGCAAAGTTTGACTTTAACTTTAAAGTGAAAATTTTGGAAAAAGAGTTTATCGAGTTTTGAAAAATATGTTTTCCCGAAAAATCAATCGGTCACGGTAAAAATGTGTCACGGACAAGTGTGGTTTCTACGCACTTAGAGGCTAGGAGGACTTTGGGCGCTCAAGCGTAGGCGAATTTCATGGCCGTCCGCGATGCCGTCCGTACACTCCAAGGGTTCTAGAAAACTATGTGCGGGTCGTGTGCGAGTAGTGTGAGGTAATTTCTAAAATTCACTTTTTGAGAGAAAATAGAAATTTTTATCAAATGTGTCTTAAAAGGCATGAACTCACACACGCACACAACAAAAAACAAATAATACAATGGCTTCATGGGGTATGCCCCACCAATAATAAACGTCCTCAAAATTTAATCGAGGATTGCCCCAATTAAAACTCGCTCCAAGCATGGAATGTGACATTAAAATGTCACCGCTCCGTCACCGCTACCGTTGCCGGATATCACAACCGCCCTCGGCCACTTGTGTCGCACGACCCAAAGACGATGGGGCAACATTGGTCACGCGACTCAAGTTGCCATATCGCCGCATTTTTTAATACACCCGCAATGCAAACCGGGCAAGCACTCCAAATACCAAACAAACAAAACCAAGGCCAGCACAAAAGTAAACAGAGCAAAGCATAACAGCAAACAAGCCTAATCAAGCCAAAATCAAGCACAAAATATCTCAAAATGCTCAAAAACATGAAAAGATCAAAAACATGGTAAATTGAAAGTTTGACCCACTAGTTTATTAAAAATAAAACGTCCCCAGCGGAGTCGCCACTGTACGAATCCCGTCCAAAATGTGAATGGAAACCGCATTCGGATTCGATCACGTACTACGCGCTCGCTTCGGAAATCAACGGGAGTCGCCACGCCGGTTTTGAGGAAAACCTTTGAAAAACCAAAAGATGAGATTCGAGGGGTTCGGGGGTCAGGTTACATGTCGGGAAGAGTCCATTGAAGGGCCTCACCCGACATGCCTCGCTCGCGAGACTTTCTACCACGTCAATGATACAATTCAACAATAAACGTAATTGAGCAATTGAGACGGAAGCAATCATGAAATGTAAATTTTATTAATCATTTGAATCATTACAAACTGATAGAAATTGTCAAAATACAAATGGACATAAACGAAAACAAATGAAACCTTACAAACTGATGAACAAAGAAACAAATCACCCAAATCGAACTAAATGATATTAACAATGAAACCGTGAACATGGAATCAATACGAATCATAAACTACGACTAATCCATTGATTTGAGTGGGTCAACAACGATCGGTGCTTCAATCCCAACTCAATCAACTTCACGTCAATACCAACATGAATGAATCGATCTACTAACATGGAAACTGTAAAATAAACTGTAATTACGAGGAGAAGTGTGAATATGGAGGAAATTCACACCTCTCCTCCGATCTGAAACGTAGAACTACATCTGAACTAAACGAGTAACACAGAGAGACAGACGAATAGAGTTGAGAGAAACGAGTAAATTAAGAAGAGATTAGATGAGGAAAATTACCAATCGTAGTCCACGAATTCAATACACTGATGAGTGTTTGAATCCTTCAAATCAGCAACAAATGAGACGTGTATTCGAATCGGATCGAATACGAGAGATGGTGACGATCGGTCGATTGATTAATTGAGAATTTGTTGTTGAATCGGACTGGATTTGTGGCGGTGATAGCGTGCAGTGGTGAAGTCGCCAGGTTGATGGGTGTTGGCCGGAGAAGGGGAAGCTCTCTTCTCTTTGCGTATAGAGAGAGAGAAGAGAGAGAAAGCATGGAGTGTGTGTGTGTTCACTGTGTGTGTTGTGAAATGCCTCCCCCCTTTTTCCAAATGAACGTAAAATGGTATTTAAATGGGGATTGGGAAATGGGTTTTGAGCTGGGCCTGGGCTTTTGTTTGGGTTGGCCTAGCTGATGAAAAATGAATTGTGAATTGTCTTTTGAGAGACAATTACAAGATTGTGATTTTGGGTCGGGGTACTCACAGCAGGCCATGTGTGTTTGTTGGGTACCCTTATGCGCAAAAGAGATATAAAGTTTTTGATTTGGAGTCTAGGAAGATCTACACTTCACGTGATGTTAAGTTCGTGGAAAGTGTGCTTCCTTTCAAAGAAATACTTTCAAAGCCAGAAGTAGATTCTTTTGGCAGAAAAAGAAACGGGGAATTGGAAGAGGATATCATGGAGTTTGAACAGGTACAAGCAGATGAGCAGACACCTGATCAGACAGACGGTGAACGGAACAGTGAACAACCTGTTACACAAGTGCAAGCTGATGAACGTCCTGTTGAGCAGGTAGGTGAAGGTTCAGTTGAGCAAACAACTGGTCAGACAGTTGAGCAAACACATGTTGACCAGATTTTTGCACAGCCCATAAACCCAGTTCAACGGCGGAGCGAACGCCCAAACAAGCAGCCTCAAGCACCTTCAGATTTTGTTGTCACTCTACCAAGTTCCATAGACCATCGCATGCTCATTCCAATACGTAAAACCTCGAAGGTATATCCTTTATCAAATTATGTCTACGACAATCGGCTTTCTCGCACTCATAAGGCATTTCTTGCGGCCATCACTTCTCGTGATGAGCCTAAGTATTATGATCAGGCTGTTAAAGATCAACGATGGCGTGATGCAATGAAGAGGGAGATTAATGCTTTGGAAGAAAATGGTACGTGGACACTGGGGCGCTACCACCGGAAAGAAAGCTATTGATTCAAGGTGGGTTTATAAAATAAAATATAAACCAAATGGAGAAGTTGAGAGGTACAAAGCTCGCTTAGTGGCAAAGGGTTTCACACAGTGTTGAAGGGATAGATTATCATGATACCTTCGCTCCGGTTGCAAAGTTGGTCACTATGCGCACCCTCCTTGCCGTGGCGACAAACGAAATCGGGCAATCCATCGCTGGACGTGAACAATGCCTTTCTTCATGGGGATTTAAAAGAAGACGTGTACATGAAAATTCCACAAGGCTTTGCAAAGGAAGGAGATACTAGAGTTTGCAAGCCGAAGAAATCAATATATGGCCTTAAACAAGCATCTCGAAATTGGTACCGTAAGTTCACCAATGCTCTCCTTGCGGTTGGTTTCAGCGAATACGTGCGGATCATTCCCTTTTTATCTATAAAAGGGGTGACATATATATTGCCGCACTCATCTACGTTGATGACGTGCTTCTAGTCGGGAATAATGTCCCCAAAATTGAAGACGTAAAGAAGTACTTGGATAAAAATTCAAGATCAAGGACCTCGGGCATTTAAAATACTTCCTGGGGATAGAAGTGGCAAGATCGCCAGAGGGCATTGTTCTTAGCCAACTAAGTACACTCTTGATATTCTTGAGGAAAGTGGGTGCCAAGGAGGACGGATAAGTGATTTCCCTATGGAGCAAAACCTTCGTCTCAAAGATCGATGATGATAGCCCCTCGTTGATGCCTCACAAGATCGCGAGTTAGTTGGTCGACTACTTTATTTGACGCCACCAGTGCCTGATATTCGCCGTAAATAGATTGAGCCGCTTGTCTCGTCTCTAGGCGCACACATATGGATGTCGCCATTCGTGTGGTCCGTTTCCTTAAAGGTACGCTAGCCAAGGTTTATTTCTTCCTACGAATGGAACATTGCAACTTGAGGCCTATTGTGACGTTGCAGATCGGGGTGCATGCCCATGAGTAGCGATCTTGCACAGTTATTTTGTTTCGTTAGGTGGAGCTCCAATCTCTTGGCGAACAAAGAAGCAATCCGTGTGTCTAGGTCGTCGCAGAGGCGGAATATCGAGCCATGGCAACTACGTTAGCGAGGTTATTTGGCTACGGTGGCTTTTGGAAGAGCTCGAGGCACCACAGCCAGAAGGCACACGTCTTTTCTGTGATAATCAGGCAGCGTGTCACATAGCAAACAATCCTGTGTTTCATGAAAGGACCAAACATGTTGACATGGATTGTTATTTTGTTCGAGAAAGAGTTGCCTCTCGAGATATTGTGACTCGCCGATATCAACTGCAAATCAAGTAGCGGACTTGTTCACCAAACCGCTTGGATCTGTTCGTTTTCGTTTCCTGGTTGGCAAGTTAGGCATTCGTAATCTTCATGCGCCAACTTGAGGGGGAGTGAAGGAGTTGATTGTTAGTGTGAGGCGCCCGCCTCACTTATAGTCATGCGCCCGCCTCAGTTTCTCCTTGTCTTGTCTGAAGTCTCGGCATCCCATGCGGCCGCCTCCTCTTGTTCCAGGCGCCCGCCTCAACCTACTGCATCAGACATGCTTTTTCATCTTCAGTTCATGCACAGCCGTGTCTCTTCATTTTTGGTTAATGTATCTTTTTATGCCTCTTAGTTTTTTTTAAGCTTTTCATCTAGATTTCCATGTATATAAATAGTTGTATTGTGTAGATGAATATATCAGATAATACATCAGATAACTCCACCATCTCCTTTCATATTTATCACTTTACGTTGTTCAGCAAATTTTCTGAGTTTTGCTTTTATAAATGTGTCGAAATAGTTTTCCCAACATTTTTTTTAGTTTTTGACACTTTTAAAATGTCACTAAATCCAATTTTGTTGTAGTGAATTAATAAGCATAAATTTTCACTAAGTTGCAGTAGTAATTATTTTATTAAAATCAATAAAATAATTATAAAAAATCAATAACTATTTTGGACAATCTATAGTATAAATGCAACCAGCCCATGAACAGTTCTTTGAACAGTTTCACCGGCCGAAATCCCTATTTTGCCCTCACTACTTTGTCCCTTTCCCATTTTGCCCTTAAAAAAAAAAAATTTAATTAAAAAAAAAATCTATAGTATAAATGCAACCGGCCCATGAACAGTTCTTTGAACAGTTTCACCGGCCGAAATTCCTATTTTGCCCTCACTATTTTGTCCCTTTCCCATTTTGCACTTAAAAAAAAAAAATTAATTAAAAAAAAATTTAAAAAAAAAAAAAAAAAAAAAAAAAAAACCAACGTGGCCTTGAACACGAGCTCAAGCTAGTATGATATACTCCCTCCATCCCAGCTCACTTGACACTTATTTTCATTTTGGGCCGTCCCAGCTCATTTGACACTTATTTTCATTTTGGACCGTCCCAGCTCACTTGACACCTCCCAAAAATAGCCTACTTTTTATATTTTTATATTAGATGGACCACACCACTCATTCTCTCTCTTCATTTTCCACCACTCATTTTATTCAACTAACACTACTATTTACTCCACTCATTCTCTCTCTTCATTTTCTACCACACATTTTTTTTATTTTATTTTTTTTTCTTAATTCTTGTGTCCACCTCTTGGGTGTCAAGTGAGGTGGGACGGAGGGAGTAAAAGAGAGTACAACTTATTTTCCATTTAGCAATTATCATGAAAATTTCAAACAAAAAATGTAAATAGAAAAGAAGAAGGACATCATTATGAATTTGTGACCACATGTTCAAACCCACAACAAAACAAAAGATTCTTCCCAACAAAGCAAACAAACAAAAAGGCCCTATAAAATGTAAAAAAGCCAAATCCATCCATAACCATGATTAAAAATATATAATCCCAACATCTCAAAAACAACAAAACATAAATAATTTAAATTCAAAAAGTTTGGAAAAAAAAAAACTAAAAAAAAAAAAACTCAATAATACGGAATTGGGGCCAGTGTAGTGCACAACTTGATGCCATAAAAATGGGGATGCATTGATCAGGTGATGATATCGAAGTAAATGAAGGGAAGAGATGCACTAGTTTTTGTTGATTCCTAACTAGCTTACTTCCTCCTCGGTCTCAAAATGATTGTCCCACTTTCTTTGCTTTTATTACGAAGGAACTTTAAACAATAATTTTAAATTTATTTAACTATATAAATGAAAATATAAAACTCATTATTATTGATACACCATCAATAATACTATCAATTGCAAGTTTTAGATTTCATTTGTATAATTAAATCAACCTAAAATTATTGTTCAAAATTTTTTCGTAATAAATGCAAAAAAAGTGGGATAATCATTTTGGGACGGAGGGAGTATTTCAATTTTAGCTGGCAGGATTATCAAACCAAAACCTCTCCTCCGACAAGGTATAATATAAACTTAAATTGATTCAAGATGCCTTCGTACAGAAACCCAAATATGTTAATTACCCTAAAGATAATTTAAAAACGTGAATCGGAGTATATATAATATATAAAGATCGAAATAAGCCGGTGAGATTAAGTGCGAATCGAACCGCTGTATACTCCATTGGCTCGAGATCCGTTCCTCAATAATGCAATACATAAACATTATACTCCACAACAGCATCTCCAGTTTTCAAATCAAAACTATGCGTACTAGCGTGAACATACCCTCTGGCAAACCGGAAAAGCCCGCTCCCTCCGATCACCGGCATCTCTCTCACCTTATTAAACACCGGATTCCGTCCCAACACCGTTAATGTACTCCCATTATACTTCCCTTCCTTGAACGCGAAATTCATCGCCATTAACAACCCTACTTCTTCCTGGCACGCCGATCCGTAAAACCCTTGGGCTCGTCCGATCAATTTCGAGCTCAATTCGGGGGTTTCCGTTAGTGGGTCGTCGATCATGCTTACTTGGCCGAATCCGGAGAGGGATCCGTTGGTCGGAGATTGGATGATTGGGACGGCGGTGGGGTTTTTGCCGCTGTAGATGTCGTGCCAGTAGAAGCGGAAGTGGCTGAGCTTCTCTTTGCGGAGCTTTAGGGATTTGGGGTTTAGGGATTTGATGTAGCTGTAGTCGTCGGCGCCGGTGGTCGGGATTGTGAGGAGGGAGATGAGGAAAGAGATAGTGAGAAGTTGGGGAAAGAGAAAGTTGGCCATTGGAGAGGAATTTGAGCTTCTCTTTGCGGAGCTTGGGATTTGGTGTAGCTGTACTAGTGAGCTTTATATAGTGAAAATGATGAATTTAAAACTTCTTTATTTTTTTTTTTTTGTTTGTTTGCTTTTTCTCAAAGAAAGGATTAATCATCATTTTTTTGTTTGTTTGCTTGCTTTTTCTCAAAGAAAGCATTAATCATAAGGAGTAAATATGAGGTTAAAAAGGGCAAATTTCGATGGAGACAATTGTCAAGACGCTGTTCGCTAAAGTTTAAATCAGTGACAATATGGTTATCAAAAGAGCAACTTAACCGTTGTACCAAGGCTCGCCCTCAAGAAATAAAAATGAAGTTAAATTATTAAAATATTTTAAGCAATAATATTAGATTAATTTATTTTTTAAAAATATTTAATAATTACGATAATCAAATTAATTTACATTTTCCTACCAAAAAAAAATCTATAATTGTTATTTAAAGTATCTTCATATATTCATATATTGACAAAAAAATAAAAGTAGGAAAATCATTTTTAAATATAGAAATTATAGCTGAGAATACATCAAATTAAATTAATATCAGTCTTGTTGATTCGAAAAAAAAGAACAAATAATGATACGTAAAATTTAAACGACTATCAGTAATACCAATACCAATAAAACGTGAATTGAGATTTTTATTTTTTTTATGATGTCTCTAGTCAAGTCAAGAGGTCAAAAAGGAGGATTAAAATTTTTGATTTAAAAAAGTTATTTCTTCTTATATTGCAAAGAGGTATTTCTTCGCTCATCTCTTTATAAAAAAATGTTCTTTTCTCTTAAATAAGTTAATATTTAATTAAAAAAGGAATATTCTTAAATAGAAGGAGTTTTATTTTTTAATTATTTTTTTTCGCAATTGTAAATATTGTTTAAGTACCTTAATATTTATGCAATTTAGATATATATATTTGCAGCGATTTTTTAAATATTTTTTAAATCCGTTTTTGTAATTTGTCGGTGGAAGAAGATTACGTAATTGCGAAAAAGAGGAGTTGAAGGAAGAGGACTGGGGTGTTTATATGATTCAGAAATTTTTGTTTTTCATTTTCTTTTCAGTAATGATTTTTAAGATTCTAGGTTGTTGTATTATAAAATTTGTGTTTATATGGAGATGGTTAATGGAAAAAGTCTCATTCGAATATGTGTAGTTTTATTTAAATTACATATTAATATGGGAGGAAATAAAAGCTGTAGAGATTGACGTTATTTTTTTCGTTAATCAAGTTGTCCCTAATAATTTGTAGGAAACTATACACTTGATTTCATTCACAAGTTAAAAAAAAATATGACACTACATAAACGTCGTAGGCTCCCTCTAAATTTCAATATCATGATTATAATTGGTTAATGGAAAGTGTTTGGAATTTTTTTTTTAGTTCTCTATTTTTTATTAGTCTTGCTTTTTGATTGCTGTAAAGTGTAGATTAAGATTTTTTCCCCGATTACTATTTGAAATTTTATATCATTGTTATTATTCACACTACACAATTAATGTTGTTTTTAAGGAAAAACTTCGTACTTAATAATTTTTGAGTTTGTATATATTATTGTAAATTATCCATGGAGATATATGTAAATTTTGGTTTGTAATATATTTCTTCATTATCCATATCCTTTTCTTTACTTATAAAATTTGAATATGATTGTTACAAAATATCGTCGTGAATCGCACGGGAGTACGGCTAGTTAAATTAATATCAGTCTTGTTGATTCGAAAAAAGAGAACAAATAATGATAAAATTTAAACGACTACCAGTAATACCAATACCAATAAAACGTGAATTGAGATTTCTTTTTTTTTTTTTTTATGATGTCTCTAGTCAAGTCAAGAGGCCAAAAAGGAGGATTAAAATTTTTGAACAAAATATGGAAATTGGGCATTAATTTAACCAAATAAAAATTGTCGATTTATGTTTGGTACCAACCTTGCAAAAGACCACAATTTTTAAGAAAATAGAAGGATTATGATAATCCTAGGATTTTTTTTCTCAAAGTATTCTCTTTTAAATATAATTTTCAAAATAACAATTCTTCCAAACTATTTGTCAAAATGTCCAATTTTTTAAAACTTGCTAAATGGTATAGCGAGTTTGACCTTTGTCCGTTCAAACTCGTCATTCCATTTGGCGAGTTCTTTTTTTTTCAATTTTTTTTATTCCTGCATTTTAAGAAAAATGACGTGTAATGAGACTCGCTAAATCAATTGGTGAATTTAAGCAAACTCACCAATTGATTTGGCGAGTTTAAGATTACATAGGAAAGAAAAAAAAATTATAATACCCTCTCTTCCTAGCAAGTTGTAATGGCTTACCTGGGTACAATTTAGGGTCGTTTCCAGAAAGTTTTAAAGGAGAGAAGCTCGTTGGACTTGAAATGCCTGGCAGCAACATCATCCAACTTTGGAGAGGAAAAAAGGTAAACACCACTGTTAATTACAACTTCCTCTCGGATTTAAATTATGTCGTACCTTACATCTCCAATTAAGAGCCCTGCTTCATTCAATACCATTGGAGTCCGATGGCGGAACTTTTGAACTCAATTTTGGTGAAAGATCGACGGCGTCAGAGACGGAAGTAATTGGTACGGAAGAGACCGGATTTTCGCCTGCGATGTTAAATGTTGGCGAAATAGGGAGGTCAACGCCGGCAACATCAACATGGAAAGACGATCGGATTTTTTTTTCTTTCCTCTGTGATCTTAAACTCGCCAATTGATTTAGCGAGTTTCATTACACATCATTTTTCTTAAATTGTAGGAATAAAAAAGAAAAATTTGAAAAAAAAAGAACTCGCCAAATGGAATGGCTAGTTTGAACGGACAAATATCAAACTCGCTATACCATTTAGCGAGTTTTAAAAAATTGGACATTTTGATAAATAGTTTGGAAAGGTTGTTATTTTGGGAATTATATTTTTAAAAAGGAATATTTTGAGAAAAAAAAAACGAATCCTGGGGTAGGGAAGACCTTTGACACGTGTGAGCGGTCGGACTCGAAATCCACCGTCCAAATTTGTGCCGACTTGATTTATATTATAATGCAATAATAAGACTCAGCTGGTACATTATCAATTACTCTTCCTGTAAAGAGTTGATGCTTGAAAAAAAAATACCAAGAAACTAAGGAATAATGCTAAAAATAAATAAAGTAAATCTTCAAGAATAATATTTCTTTTAAAATTAGAAAAATGGAATTTGTAATGGTTTTAAAATTAGCAATTTTATCATTAATATTATCATGATGGTTATTTTGTAGCTATATCATACGTAAGAAGGCGAGAAGAAGAATATTAATTGCAAATATATACTCCCTCCGTCCCAATAAAAGCTTCACTAATTATCGAAAATGGCGTTTCGTTAGAAGCTTCACATTTTCTTTTTTGACAAAGAATCTTTACTATTTTCTCCACTCATTTTCTCTCCTACATTATTTTAATACTCACAATACCATTATAATTTACTATTCTCTCCACTAATTTTCTCTTCTATTTTCAAATTACACTCACAACATTTTTTTTTCCTCTCATTTTCATAATTTGCGTGCCCACCCAAAAGGGTGAAGCACTTATTGGGATGGAGGGAGTAACTGTAATTTGTAAATATAAATCTGTGATTTGACAAATTCAAAATTATTACAAAATTGCCGGTTGGGGTAACTTGGGTTGCTCACATGATTATGAAATTTTTGCGTTCACATTGCAAAGCTATAATGGGCAAAATAGACTCCCTCCACGCTGTAATGATAAGGTTCTTACTTTTTCAATACACAATTTTAATATAAAAAGTAAGTGTAGTGAGTATAAAAAATAAAATAAAAATAAAAATTGAATTGTTATTGTGAAAATAGCAAGTGAGTCTAATTCTTTATTTTAGACATAGAACAAAGTACTAAGAATCTTACTTCAGGACAAACTAAAAAAAAGAAACATCTGGTACAGGAGGAGCACTTCATTTAGGGTTCGCTCCCGAGTTTTTGAATGAGAGAAGAGAAAGAGAAAGAGAGGGGAGAGAAGGGAAAAGGAAAGAAGAGGAGGTGAGGGAATTCAATAATCTCTTGAAGTGCTCCTGAGTTTAGGAGAGAAAAGGGAAAAAAAATTGAATTACAGTTGTACCCTTACTGAAAAGAAAAGAGAGTTATACTTAAGGGGTAAAATAGGTTTAACAATTTTTTTTATAAGATTTCATTTTCTTTCAATTCCTCCCACTTTTTGAAGGATTGTGTAGGAGATATTTTTTTAAAAAAAAAAATCTTTCTTTTCCTTCCACTTCTTTAAAAAACTCGAAAGCAACTTTAGGAAGAAGAGGAGGTGGGAGAATTCAATAATCTCTTGAAGTGCTCTGAGTTTAGGAGAGAAAAGAGAAAAAAAATTGAATTACAGTTGTACCCTTACTGAAAAGAAAAGAGAGTTATACTTAAGGGGTAAAATAGGTTTAACAATTTTTTTTTTAGATTTTATTTTCTTTCAATTCCTCCCACTTTTTGAAGGATTGTGTAGGAGACATTTTTTTTTTTTAAAAAAATCTTTCTTTTCCTTTCACTTCTTTAAAAAACTCAAAAAACTCGAAAGCAACTTTAGGATTTAGGAAGAAAAATATACTCCCTCCGTCCCAGCGAAAGAGCCACCAAATTAGTCGGACACGCAAAATAAGAAATGTGATGTAGGAAAGAGAAAAAGTTTAAATGTTGTGAGTATGAAAAATTAAATAGGAGAGAGAATGAGTGGGAGATGATGTAAGAAAGAGAATGTTGTGAGTGTAAAAGTAAAGTAGGAGAGAGAATGAGTGGAGAGAATAGTGATTTAAGGTTTCCTTTTTGGGAAAGTGGCTTTTTAAATGGGACGTCCAAAAAGAAAAGAAATGGCTCTTTCGCTGGGACGGAAGGAGTATTAAATTTTCTCCCATTTACTTTTCTTTCTCTCGTTTTTAATTTCGGAAGCGGGAGCGCACCTTTGTGAAGAAACTTGGTGGGTGAATAAATACTATTTTAATTAATGAAAATTTGTAATGGAACCTAATGGGGTGTCAAAACATTGACCACCGTCTGGAATATGTTTGTGGAGACATTTGAAATTTGTACTTTCCATTTTCTACATTGGAGACCTAATGACTAATGTTTTTTTACTACAGTATTCTTCTTGTTTCCCTGCATAAATATTCGTTAGAATCTTAGAAAAAAAATATTTTTTTCTATCAATTTTGGAAAAATAGTTTCTAAAAACGTGCAATATCATTTTTGTAATTAAATAAAACTTTTTAAAAAATATGCAATGACATTTTTGTAAATAACTGAAACTTCTTTTTAAAGTAACGCGGTGACATTTTCGTAAATAACCGGAACTTGTAACACTTATAACACACTTTATAACTAAAACGGATATGTTTTATCACTGCACATGAAACTTTCTAACAATAAATTCGTTGCACGTTTTAACACTAACACGACACTAAAAACACCAATTGACACTTTTTAACACTATTTGTTTTTAAAAAAGTGTCAGTTAATTACAAAAATATCATCTCACGTGTTAAATGAAGTTTCAGTGAATTACGAAAATGTCACCGTAGTTTTTCTTATTTGTTTTTAAAAACTATTTTTTCATAAGAACTACTCTAAATATTCAGGTCGATTATTAGTCCACTATGATTCAAAAATTGATATTCTATATTATTCATTTAAAATTTAAATTAATTTTGAGCTTATGATGTTGTAAAGAAAGTCACCTACTGAGCAACAGTGAATTTAAAATTTTAGGTGAGAGGTGATAACACATAAATAAAAAAATGACATTATTAAAAATATATTTATTACGTCTCAAATAATTGTTCAAACTTGCTTTTGATCAAAATCGATTTTAAACATTCATTTGAAATGAAGTGAGTAAAACTTTAGCGTAAACTTATTTAACTTTTATTTTCATAGTCACGTGTAATGATAATAATAAAGATTGTTTACATGGATATTTTCTATTTTTATGTCCTTAGATCATTTCATTTCACTTCATGATATATTTATTTTTTATTTTGATATTGTGTTTATTGATGAAACAAAAGGTATTAAAAACATGTTAGAATTATATACATATATTTTGAAATCTCGAGATTTTAAATTGGAAATAAATCACACATATAATATTTGATGTGTAAGTTTGACAGGGTTTGTTAAGTAACCAATTTCTTTAAAAGCATAAGTTGATAGAGAGGGACTCAACAATGTATATCATTTACTATTTTACGTTTTTCTTTTTTTTTATCATTAAAACTCCCTCAAGTGTATACGTGGAGAGGTGCACTTGTTCATATAGGGTTCATTCACTCTATTTTTCATCATTAATAGTGTTGGAAGAAGGCAAATTTTGGTGACCACTTTAAATCGGAAGACTGTACGAGGTTCTGATTTTCTTCTCTCACTCTTTTGGATCTATTATATAAAAGAATGGGAATTTGGATATAAAATGATGGAGAATTTGATAAAACTTTGACTCACATTATCAAAGCAAGTTGGTTGAATAGGAAGAGTGTTACAGAGTTTCTATGTGATCCTGACATGCCTTATAGAATAATGGAAAAATTTTACAGTACGACAATTATGCATGCACTGCTATACAACACGAAGTATTGGCCATGAAAATATGTGTATTTCCCCAAATATCCTAACCTTACCAAGTATACCCATCTTCTTCCCCCCTCTATTCCTTCTATTCAACTCTCTTGTCGAAACTAACCTCACCCTCCTCCTCCTTCCAAATTCCACCCATCACCCTCATTTCACCCTCCACAATGGCTTATTCCCCCGCTCCATCTAGAAAAATCACTCCCAAATCCTTCTCTCGGCCCTTAATAGGCTTTTCCCTGCTCATATTATTGGGTATGCTTATTATAATCCCCTCTTATTACTTGATTTTATTGATACCATCACCTGTTTTATTTTATATGGACTATAGGATATTATGTATGAAGTTTTATAACTTCAATTTTTAGTTAAGTCCAATTTTATAGAATAGTTACTTAGGCTTGAGTAGGTTAAATTTTCTAAGTATTCTTAGTTCTCTAAAAAGGACTGAACCTATGCAGAATGCGGTCAATCGCACATTGGCTGTTGGGTATGCATACTTTAACCCTCCTAGATTTAGCTTAGATTTGATTGATATCATAACCTCATCTCTATTTTAAGGACTTTAGGGCCATATGTAATGAATCTTAGACTTTAATTTTTTTTAGCTAAGTTCATTTTATAGAATAGGTTAAATTAGGCTTGAAGACTGACACAAGACTCATTGGACAAGAGGTTTCAGTTCAAGACGTTTCAGACTGCAATATCAAAACCGCATTAGCAAATCGCTCCTAGCAAACTGCTCTGTGGAATTCTCTATCTCAAACCATCTCTTGAACACCTAAGTGCAAATCGCAGTCAGTGAACCGCTCTAGCAAACCGCATTGCAGTTCCACTCTTGAGACCGCACTATGGAACCTCCTCTGGTGAAACCGCACTTGCCAAACCGCACTCACACCAGACCGCATCCAATGATTGAAGACTTGAAGTGAACCACATATGACTGTTGGAATACACGTCAGTAATGACAAAAGTCAACCACCAAATCTTGTCACGTGATTCAATGTCAGAAAAGATCTGCAAGGATCTTGAAAAGGTTACATGTGTCCTTCATTCTTTATTTGCAGCTGAAGTCTGATCAGCTTTGACTGCAAATTCTGAACAAGGGACAAAAAGTGGATTTGTGGATCAATCAGATTGCACCAGTACAGTACTACTACAGCTGTATCATAACGGCTAGTTCCTTGGTGCTTGGGTATAAATATCCCTAATCTTCAACACTTGAAGATTGCTTGAGAAATTGATTTCCTGTCAGTTCATAAGAAGTTGAAGCTCGCCGTAAAATATTCAAATTTTGAATCTTCATCTTCTTCCTTCAAGAAATATTTTCCAACCCAGAAATCAAGCCTTAAACACTTCAAGAATCATTGTTCTCTACATCATACAGATTCAAAGAGCCTTGATCTTGTTCAACACACACACACCTCACTTGTTTAATCACATATATTATTCATTTGAGATACACCGGTTATAGTCTAGGATTTGATCTTCATAGAATAGATTTTAGATCTGAGTATTATACTTTGTACTTTGTAATCTCTCATACTCAATATAAATCATACTCTTAGAAAATCCAAAACTGACCATCTTGGTAGTGGATGTAGATCATTTATGATTGAATCACTCCAAATATTGTGTTCTTCAATTCTGCACTTTTATTTACTGTTCATTGCTAATTATCTTGTCTTATCTATTTGATCTTATTTTCAGTTATCCATTATTGTGAATTGTGTTTGAAGTTAACTTTGTCAAACCTCACTTTTTAGTTTTATAAACTGCACTGAAAACCGTGCTTGTAAATTGCACCTCTAAACCGTTTTATAAACTTAGATATTCCGTTGTGCATTTTGCAATTCTACTTGCAGTTTCTTATACACTGCAAGCGGTTTGTAAGCAAGAGGTTTAGTTTTTAAAAGAGGGCGAAAAATTTGTAACAGCTATTCACCCCCCCCCCCTCTAGCTGTTTTTCACCCTTGTTGCCACCTTTAGGACTAACAAGTAGTATCAGATCAAACACATTTATAAAACCACTGTTTTTCAAGCTTAACAGCTTATGTGCCGATTCGCAATGGCAAATACTAAAACCATGACAACGTTTAACTATGCACACATTCCTCTTTTGGACGAAGACCACTTTGATATCTGAAAAGTCCGAATGCTAATCCATTTGGAGACCATTGACGAGATGCTGGTGGAGTGCGTGACAAATGGCCCGTTCGTTCCCATGAAGGCCAACACCAACCCAACCACCAGTGCTGAATTTCCAGATATCCAAAAGCCAAAAACTGAGTGGTCTGATGAAGAGAACAGATTAGCTTCTTTGGACAGCAAAGCGAGGTTCATCATTTCTGGAACCCTGCCCGTATCAACCCTTCAGAAGGTCATGTACTCCAAAACCGCCGAGGAGATGTGGGATGCAATAGAGAGCTACCTCGAAGGTGACAATCTCTGCAAAGAAAATAAAAGATATGTTGTTGAAAGATCCTACAACAACTTCAACAGAAAATCCAACGAAACTTTGCGCCAAACCTATGATCGCTATGTTGAGGTAGTTAATGCTTGTAGATATCTTGGAAAAACCTTAACTGATAAAGAAGTCAATATGACTTTTCTAGCTGCTTTAGGTTCGAGATGGATAAATAAAGCCACATCTATTGAGGACTCCAAAATTTTGAATACTTGGACGTTAAGTAACTTGTATGTAAATCTTAGAGTCTATGAACTTAAATTAGATCATATTGAAGAGGTTGAAGGGAAAACCAAATCACTTTCCATGTCCGTAGTGGAACATGAGGATAAACCAACCACATCCAATCAAGCCACTGATCCTTCCATATCAACTGCATCACTCATCGATATGGATGATGATGATTTTGCCATGTTCGTGAAAAAAATTTCAAAAATTTAGAAAATCTTCAAAACCTTT
This sequence comes from Adenophora triphylla var. japonica, assembly GCA_022495995.1. Lineage (NCBI taxonomy): Eukaryota > Viridiplantae > Streptophyta > Magnoliopsida > Asterales > Campanulaceae > Adenophora > Adenophora triphylla. The sequence continues at coordinate 127,653 of JAFEMH010003155.1, forward strand.
CACAAAAATATTTTCAAAAGGAAAACCTCCAGCAACTTTTTCCAAGGCTGCTGATACAAAGAAAAAGGGTGATCTAGTTTGCTACAACTGTAGAAGACCTGGTCACTTTGCATCTGAGTGTCCACAGCCCATACTTGAATATATGAAAAAGAAAACCTCTCCTGCGAAATTTTCTCGTCGCAAGGGAATGGTTACTGAAGAGGAAGAGAACTCAAAGGAGTTAGCTACTTGGATTGAAACAGATTCTGATGATGGAAGTGATGATGAAATCGAAGAGGTTAATATCTGCTTAGTTGCTGACGCTTCCGATGATTCAAATACTGAGTCAGACGAGTCGCTGGATATGGAGGAAGAAGTAGTTCCCCCAAGAATTTCCAAATTTAAATTGGATGATGATGTGAAACTTACTCCTAGCATTAAGATTGGGAATAGTTCTTATTCACGTCCTATTTTTCCTTCCAAAAATGCTACACCTTCAAAAGAAATTCCAAAGAAGAAAATTTTGAAAAAGGTGGTGGAAGAGGTTTCTCCCATGGAACATGAAAGGATGTTCTAGGAAGCTGAAATGATGATCCAAAAGTTTAATAATATTAAGAAAGCCTTAGCTTTAGCTTATGATGAACTTTCTCAGTTTAAGACGGAGAAAACTGTAATGAGGTCTAAAATTTCTAATCTTAAAGACCAAATTAAAAGTATGTCTCCTCTTGCTGATCAAAACCGCATCCTAGAAACTAAGGTTGCAGCACTTCAACTTAGGAATGATGATCTGGTTACTCAAAACAACGATCTCCAGAAGATTATTGATGAGTGGAGCAAATCACGTGTCACCTTGGATCAAATATTAGAATCCCAAATGACCAGTGGAATTAAAGAAGGTCTGGGATTTCAAACAGGTGAAAAGGAGAAGTGTGCATCCTGCTGTGAAAAGGATGAGGAAATTTCTAAACTAACTAAAGAAATTCCTAAGGAGAAGCATTTGATTTTTAAGGGTAAAGGACAGGAACAAAAGGCTCCACTTAACTTCCATTATATATACCCAAAGAAATAGTTTGGAAAAAACTCTCAGATGAAAGGAAAAGTATCTGAGGTTGAAACCACAGAGGAGGTTTCTTATGCTGCTGACCGCACTTCTACTTCAACCGCACCTGGTGGAGTAGGTAGTGCAGCCAACCGCACGGCTGACTGCCCTTCTTCTTCGACCACACCCCCTGCCTTTAAAAGCAAGAGGAGTGTTCCCAGAAAATCTGCGGTCAAACCGCAAGTGCCTACCTTTGTGAAGGCTAAAATCGCAATTCCCAAACCGAATGCAACTCCTAAGAAAAGTAAGGAGTTAGTAAAACCTCATGTAGCTCATAGCTTTCATAAATGTACTGTGTGTGATGATTTAGGTCACAAGGCTGCAGAATGCCTTTTGAGGTTCACACCCAATGCTAGGAAGAATAATACTCCTTTTGTCAAATAGGTGTGGGTCGTCAAAAGGTGCTAACCTCAGGACCCAAAGAATAAAGAGGACCTCGTTTTAAATGTTTATCTTTCAGGTCCTCTGCTTAATGGCTGGTCACTCCAAGGATAATGAATGATACCTTGACAGTGGCTGCTCAAGACATATGACTGGAGATAGATCATTACTTGAAGATGCCATTGAAGTAAGCGGTCTATCTGTAACCTTTGGTGACAACAATAAAGGCAAGACCATTAGGTATGGTATAATAAGGAGAGGAAACCTAACCATTGAGAAGGTTTCTCTAGTTGAAGGACTCAAGCACAACCTCCTTTCAATTTCGCAATTCTGAGACAAATGAATGCATTGCAACTTCACTTACTCAAATTGCTTTATCAAAGATAGCATGTCCGGAGTCACCCTACTCACAGGGATTCGTAAGAGTAATATTTACATTATTGACTTAAATTATGCATGTAGTATTACTAATCTCTGTTTTGTAGCTAAAAATGTGAGCGAGAATAGTTGGCTATGGCACAAGCGGTTGAGCCACTTGAACTTCAAGTATCTAGCAAAGATTGGAAGGGAAAACCTCGTTCGTGGTTTACCTAAAGTGGCTGACCACCATCCAGAGAAATGCAGTGCATGTCAACTTGGTAAACAATCCGCGTCGTCTTTCACCAGCAAGACCGCGCCTTCAACTGCAAGATGTTTACAACTGCTTCACATTGATTTGTTTGGACCCGTCACCACTGCCAGCATTGGAGGAAATAGATATACTTTAGTGGTGGTGGATGATTATTCAAGATATACGTGGGTTGAGATGATGATCACCAAGGATGATTGCTATGAAATTCTAACCTCACTATTTAGACGACTACAAACTCAAAAAGAAGGCGACATCGTTAGTGTGAGATCGGATAATGGAACAGAATTCAAAAACAACGGTGTTGCTCAGTATTGTGATGACCATGGGATTGATCACAATTTTTCTACCGCTTGTGTTCCACAACAAAATGGGGTTGTGGAAAGAAAGAACAGGACGTTGATTGAGGCTGGAAAGACTATGATTTCTGAAGCGAAGCTACCTCAGTATTTTTGGGCTGAAGCAATCAACACAGCATGCTTCACTCAGAACCGTTCCCTCATCAACAAGACTCCATATGAGCTTTAGAGAGGAAGAACCCCCAACATTGCATTCTTCAAGATCTTCGACTGCAAATGATTTATCCTCTACAGCGGAAGAGAAAACAGAGATAAATTTGGAGCCAAGGCCAATGAAGGTATTTTTGTTGGGTATGCTAAATATTCAAAAGCTTTTCGTGTTTTCAATAAAACTAGTTTAAAGATAGTAGAGTCAGTCCATGTTACTTTTGATGAACATTCTCTCCTTGAGCCACATATGGCTCCAAATGTTGCTGATGATTTTGTTGAGCATAATGAAACAGGTGAAAGTTCTAGAACCACACCTGAACCTCAATCGCAAAATCCAGCAACCGCATTTGAAATTCCCTCAAACCGCACTTTTCCAACCGCACCTGAAGTTTCTACTCCAGATGCAACTGCAAGGGAAGAAGATGTTGAGAATTCACCCATCTAGCTTATTGAACCTCTTTGTTAAATAACTTTCCATGACTTCGCTGAAGGATCTAATGATGTTCCAATTGAAGATCTTCAGCAAACCTCTGTTCAACCAGATTTACCCCCCAAGGTTCGTGAAGTCAGCAGTCACCCTCTCACAAACGTGATCAGTGATTTGTTTTCTAGTGTTCAAACAAGGAGATTGAACTATGACGAACATACCTCTTTGTTATCTCAAATTAAACCCAAGAATATTGATGAAGCACTCCAAGATTCCAGTTGGGTCGTTGCTATGCAAGAAGAACTCAACCAGTTTGAAAGATGCAAGGTTTGGACATTAGTGCCTAGATCTCATGATCAAGGAGTGATAGGAACAAAGTGGGTGTTTAGGAATAAGATGGATGAGAATGGAAGCATCACCAGAAACAAAGCAAGGTTGGTTGCACAAGGATATAGGCAAGAAGAAGGAATCGACTACGACGAAACTTTTGCTCCAGTTGCAAGATTGGAAGCAATCAGAATTTTTCTTGCCTATGCCTCTTTCAAGCATTTCAAGTTGTATCAAATGGACGTGAAGAGTACTTTCCTCAACGGTGAACTGCAAGAGACCGTGTATGTTGCTCAACCACCTGGATTTGAAGACTCCAATTTCCCAATCATGTCTACAAACTCCAGAAAGCTTTGTATGGACTCAAGCAAGCTCCAAGGGCATGGTATGAGACTCTATCTAAATTTTTACTAGAAAAAGGCTTCAAACGCGATAAGATCGATACAACTCTATTCATTGCCAAATATAACAATCATTCTTTACTTGTTCAAATCTATGTTGATGATATTATTTTTGGCTCTACTAATGAATTACTTTGTAAGAATTTTGAGAATCTAATGAAAAGCAAGTTTGAGATGAGCATGATGGGAGAATTAACATTCTTCCTCGGGCTTCAAATCAAACAATGTGAAGAAGAAATCTTCCTCAGCCAAGCCAAATACACTAAGGAGTTGATACAGAAGTTTGGATTAGAGAATGCAAAAGCATACGATACTCCAATGGCTACCGGCAATAAGCTAGATAAAGATCTAAAAGGTAAGAAGGTTGATCAAACCTTATATCGAGGTATGATTGGCTTATTACTTTATTTAACTGCTAGTAGGCCAGATATCATGTTTAGTGTTTGTGTATGGGCTCACTATCAAGCCGATCCTAGAGAAGCACATTTAAGTGCAGTCAAGCGTATAATCCGCTATATCTTTGGAACTACTAACCTTGGACTTTGGTATTCCAAATATTCGAATTTCGATCTCGTAGGTTATTCAGATGCAGATTATGCAGCTTGCACTATTGACAGAAAAAGCACTAGTGGAACTTGTCATTTCCTTGGGAATAGACTAGTTGCTTGGTAATTATCTCTTGGTAAAATGTTAACTGATAAAGAAATTAACATGACATTCCTTGCTGCTTTGGGATCCAAATGGATGCACAAAGCTACTTCCCTTGAAGACTCAAAACATTTGAATACTTGGACTCTCAGTAACTTGTATGCAAATCTTAAAGTTTATGAGTTAAAATTACAACATATTAAAGAGGTAGAAGGGAAGGGAAAATCACTTTCTATGTCTGTTATTGATCATGTGGAGAAACCTACTATACCTACCTCAGATCCTAGTATTTCAACTTCTTCTCTCATCGATTTGGATGACGAGGATTTTGCTATGTTTGTAAAACGTTATCAAAAATTTCGTAAAAACTCAAAATCGTTTTTAAAAGGTAAACCTCCAGCAACATCTTCTAGGGTGAGTGACTCAAAGAAAAAGAGTGACCTTGTTTGCTACAATTGTAGAAAGCCCAGTCATTTTGCTTCGGAGTGTACTCAACCCAAATATGAATATTTTAAAAAGAAAACTTTTCCTTCTAAATTTTCTCGATGAAAGGGGATGGTTGCTGAAGAAGAAGAGAACTCTAAAGAACTTGCTACTTGGATCGAAACTGATTCTGATGAAGAAAGCGATGAGAGTACCGAAGAGATAAATCTCTGCCTCGTTGCTGAGGATGCTTCTAGTAATTGAGAAGATGAAGTTTATGAGTCGCCCAAAAAGAGGAATGAGGCGGTTTCTAAGAAAACCAAGATTGTGGCTGGTAGTGAGGACTATAGCAACTTTGAACTCACTCCAAGCTACAAAATTAGAAATTGTTCATTTTCTCGCCCCATCTTTCCATCCAAAAAAGAAATACCTTCAAAAGTTAAGTCAACCCCAAGTGTTTCAAAAAGGGTATATGAGATTTCTCCCATGGAACAAGAAGAGATATTCAAAAAGGCTGAAGTGATGATCCAAATGTTTGAAAATGTTAAGAAAGCTCTATCAATATCAACTGATGAGATTTTTCAGCTCAAGACGAAAAAAAGTGTGCTGAAATCTGAAATCAAACTTTTGAAAGAAAAAGTCAGAAGCATGACTCCTCTTGCTGAATCAAATATCACTCTTTAAACTAAAATTGCTGCACTCAAAATTAGAAACGATGACTTGGTTGCTCAAAACACTGATCTACAACAAGTGATTGATGAATGGATCAAATCTCGTGTCACTATGGATCAAATACTAGAATCCCAAAAGTTAAGTGGAGAAAAAGAAGGCTTGGGATTCCAAACTAGTGACAATTTTAAGTGTGTCTCTTGCTGTGAAAAGAGTGAAAAATTTTCTAATCAAACTCATGAAAATCCTAAGGTGAAGCAATCTTATTCAAAGGGTAAAGGACAGGAACCAAAGGATAAACTTAACTTCCACTATGTCTACCCCAAGAATCAAACTGGGAATGATTCCAAGATGAAAGAAAAGAAAAAAGAGGAAAATGGCCATGCTGAAAATTATCATGTGGTCGACCGCACCATACCTTCGACCACATACCAAGCTTCCACAAGCAAGGCAAGTGCTCCTAGAAAATCTGTGGTCAACCACAAAAAAAAAATTTTTGTCAAAGCCAAAACCTCTGGCCCAGTAAAATATGTGAAACCAAAGGCTAGTAAAGAGTTTATCAAAACTAAGTGTGGTAGTGGTTTTCACTATTGTTCTGTGTGTGATAATTATGGTCACTCGACTGCAGAATGCCTTTTAAGATTCACACCTAATGCTTGAAGACATAATTCGCCTTCGATCAAACAGGTGTGAGTTGTTAAAAGGTGCTAACCCCAGGACCCAAAAGAATAAAGGGGACCTCGTGATTAAATGTTTATTTTTCAGGTCTTCTGCTTCATGGCTGGAACTTTCAAGGCAAACTCAAATGAATGATATCTTGATAGTGGCTGCTCAAGACACATGACCGGAGATATCACTTTGGTGGAAGATGTCCGTGAAGAAAGTGGTCCATCAGTAATTTTTGGGGATAACAACAAAAGAAAGACAATTGGATATGGAGTCATTCGAAAAGGAAATATATAAACTTTGGAGAGGAAGAACCCCCAACATAGCCTTCTTCAAGATTTTTGGATGCAAATGCTTTATTCTATACAATGGAAGAGAGCATCGAGGTAAATTCGCTCCTAAAGCGGATGAAGGTATTTTTGTTGGGTACGCCAAACATTCTAAAGATTTTCGTGTTTCCATATGAATGGTATAAATCGAGTAAAACCATGGGTAATAAACAGGGTAAGGCCCACTGGATTGGGCCCAAAGTGTAATCCATACAAGTCTCAAATAAGATATAGGTAATGGGCTTCCCTATCTATACTTGTCATGCCTACTCGTCATTTTCCACTATATCGACCTAGACATATCAGAGTGATCAATATGACTAAGGCTAAAATATTGATATATGCCGAACAAGGCACTCTTATATGCCGACCAAGGCATATACAAAGGCCGACCAATGCCTCAACAAATGACGACCAGAGCCTTGCTCGGCCAATATCAAGACAAGGGGAATGGGCCTCCTTACCCTTGCTCACTTCTTAGTTCTTACTCGGCATTCAAACATGCCGCCCAACGTCATATGTCGAGGAGCAAACCATATAGGCATACGTGAAAAAAGGTTATATAATCCTGCTCTAACAAGGATGATGGGAAGTTATAATTTAACTAGGATTATAATCCTTCTCATACACAACTTTCTATCCAAGAATAGACTTTATATCCTACATCTATAAATACAAGTCATAATTCATATAATTCGGGCAACGCATCTTTTGACTAAAAACTCTTTTCAATTAATTTGCTCTCTGTATATCACACGAATACTTACTCTCACATCAGAGGGTATTCGCGGGTGAAACTCCGGCTTAGTTTAAGTATGTGTTCATCTTTTTCATGCTATTCAAACATTTATGATACAACATTCCGCTGGATTTGAGCTGATACGAACGTTTTTGACATCATCACCATCCTTTTTATAAATATATAATTACTGACCATCTAAATATAAATTCGAAAAATACAATAAAATGAATTAAACTTAAAATTATCCATATATTGATCTCCGTCGGAAATTTAAGGAAGTTGGAATTTAAGCCTTTTTAGTTCATAAATACATAAAAACTCGTAGTGATCTCAACATAGTGCATCATGAGTTTAGTGTGAATTAGAAGTTGTTATTTAGTGATGGATGATTTATTAACTTATTCAAATTTTTGTGCATTCATTTGATGTCTAGATTTTTTGAGAAATAGTTATTTATTTTGAAACGGAGGTAGTATTAATTTTAAAAATTAGCCATGTTTTTGGACCATATGTTGTGATAATGAATCGTTAATATTTATTTCTAATAACTTGAATTCTTATTATGTAGCCTTATAGCTATTTATACTTTATAGTGTTCATTATGGACTAAAATGTACAGTAAGTCATAGGAAAGACTCATTAACTTTATCAATGTTTTATTACTACTTGGACCATTATATACTCCCTCGGTCCCGCTACAAATCACACACTTTTTTCGTTGGGCGTCCCGCTACAAATCACACACTTTCTAAAATGGCAAAGAATCTTTACAATTCCCTCCACTCATTCTCTCCTACATTATTTTAATACTCACAACACCATTATAATTTACTATTCTCTCCACTCATTCTCTCTCCTATTTTACTTTTACACTCACAACATTTATATCATTATTTTTTTTCTTAATCCATGTGTAAACTGTAAGTGTCTCATTTGTAGCGGGACGTAGGGAGTATGTATATATATATACATACTCCCTCCGTCCCACTACAAATCACACACTTTCTTTTTTGGGCGTCTCGCTACAAATCACACTCTTCCTAAAATAGCAAAGAATCTTTACTATTTCCTCCACTCATTTTCTCTCCTACATTATTTTAATAATCACAACACCATTATAATTTACTATTCCCTCCACTCATTCTCTCTCCTATTTTACTTTTACACTCACAATATTTATATCATTATTTTTTTTCTTAATTCACGCATGTATAGTAACTGAGTGATTTTTAATGGGCGGAGGGTAGTATATAATAGTCTAGGACCCATGCTATTGAAACAAGCAGAAAAAAGATGATGTTAATTGTCTGTCTACCTAATAATTCAGTCAAGAGTCATTCCATATAATAAATCATAAAATTAAAGTGATTATGGAAAAATATAGGTTAGCTTTAGGGATTAGATTCTAGATTAGTCAATAAGGGAGAGATAATGGGTCGGTTAAAAGAACTAATGGAATTTGATTATTGACTTCTGCTCAAGTCTTTGTAAATTTAGCAACTTTTGACTCACTTTTTTTATGCATTTGGGAGACTCGAAACCTTCGATTCAAAATATTGTAACTACTGTTATTTGTTTTGAAAATCAATGAGTAATTATTGTGTTATTTTGGCTAAACTACTATTTTGTCATTGAACTCGCGTAAAATCTAAGGAGAAACGCGTTTCTCCTTAGCGCTAAGGAGAAACGTGTTTCTTAACCGGTTTATTAACGGGTTTAATTGAACGTTTAACGAACCGATTTCTTAACCGGTTTAATTAAAACATGTTTGTCCTAAGTTTAATACCAAAACGAAATCAGTAGCAAGGGAACCCCAGTTGAATATCCAGAAACTATATCCAGAAATCAGTAGCAAGCGAAATCAGTAGCAATCGGAGGAATTATGGGAAATCCAGTTGATGAAATCAGGAGCAAGCGAAAATTCGATTGTGAGTTCACATGTTATTATTGTTTTGGTTCGCATTTTCATAAATTTCTGGATATATTAAGCATACTCATCTGTATATGAATTTAACAATGTGTTTTAGTTTGAAATTTTCAATTTCTGTGTATCGATTTTGTGTTTTATGTTTAACGATTTACCATTCTACTTAGTATTGTCTCTTGGCTTTTAATTCATAATTTTCATCATGTTTAACAATGTGTTTTAGTATTGTCTCTTGGCTTTTAATTCATAATTAAAAAGGTTCTGGATATAAATTAAAAAGCTTCTGGATATCAATTAAAAAGGTTCTGGATATCAATTAAAAAGGTTCTGGATATAAATTAAAAAGCTTATGGATATCCTTTCAAAAGGTTCTGGATATCCTTTCAAAAGGTTCTGGATATGTTCTGGATATCCAGAACCTTTTGAAAGGATATCCAGAACCTTTTGAAAGGATATTCAGAAATTTTGTATTGGCCATGATCTTGGCCCATGGAGAAACGGGTATCCGTAAACCTTTGAAATGTTATCCGTAACCTTTGAAATGATATCCAGAACCTTTTGAAAGGATATCCAGAAGCTTTTTAATTTATATCCAGAACCTTGATATCCAGAACCTTTTTAATTGACATCCAGAAGCTTTTTAATTTATATCCAGAACCTTTTTAATTATTTGTGGATATTTTCTGGATATCATTTTGAAAGTTTTTGGATATTCAATTGTTTGTTTCTGGATATTCAATTGTTTCTAGATATTCATTTGTGGATATTTTCTGGATATTCATTTGCTTGTTTCTGGATATTCAATTGTTTGTTTCTGAATATTCATTTGCTTGTTTCTGGATATTCATTTGTATGTTTCTAGATATTCATTTGTGGATATTTTCTGAATATCATTTTGAAAGTTTCTGGATATTCATTTGTGTAGTTTCTGAATATTCATTTGTGTAGTTTCTGGATATTCATTTATGTAGTTTCTGGATATGCATTTTGATAGTTTCTGGATATTCATTTGTATGTTTCTGGATATTCACTTCATTTATTTCTGGATATCCTTTCTTTATTATTCTGGATATTCATTTCATTTATTTCTGAATATCCTCTTGATTTGTTTTTATTTTTTGTTATTTGTTTATGTTTTGTAGCTGCAGATTTAAATAAAGGTGAAGGTAGTAAGAAGCATAAGAAGAATCAATTAAGTGAAGGTCAAGTTAAGAACTCAAATAAGAAATCAACAGTGGATGTGGTTGAAAGTGGTAAGAAACGGGCATTTGAACATTGTTGTGTCCCAGAAAGGCTTATTGATCTTGGTTTAACCCCTGCTCAGAAAGAAGATGTTAAATCTATAGGTTTTGGTGGGCTATTAGAACTTAAGTTGAATAGATTGCCAACAGGGGGAATTGTGGAATATCTTGTGAAAAGATTTGATTCGGGAAGCTTTTTTCAGAGAATCAAAAATAACAAGTATTATATAACAACAAATGATGTTTTTGATATTCTTTATCTTCCTAGGAACTTAAAAAAAGAGAAGATAAATTGTTCAATAGGCATTGACAAAGAGTTGAGCGCACGATATAAAAATACTTTTGGGAAAGTTAAAGATGGTATTCCAGCCCGTCTGCTTGGTGAACGCATCAAAGAACTACCTGATGGAGGTGATGAGTTTAAACGCCTCTATGTCTTGTTTGCTGTCAGTTTCTTTCTTGCACCAGTAGTAACAAAGGCTGTTGACTGTTCTTTGTTGGCATTGGTTGAAGATGTTACTCAAATCAAAAAGTTTGATTGGTGCCAGTTTGTATTGAATAAGTTATCTGATGGTGTTAGGAAGTTTAAGGCTTCTTCTGGCAGTAAAGTGAGGTGTTGTAGTGGTTGTGTGGCAATTCTTTTAATAGCTTACTTTCATAGATTTCCATATTTGCGTAAACATGAACCAACTGCACGTCCTTTGATTCAACATTGGACTCAAGAGAAAATTTTTGTCAGGGCTGGAAATGAAGCTAAGATTGGTTGGGGTGGAGTTCTTTATTTGGATAATGTTTATCCTATTACGAGCTATGAGGATGATTTAGATGAAGGACAAATTGGATTGCTGATTGATGCTGCTCCTTTTGTTGAGGATGTAAGTCATCCTACAAAAATACCTGCAAGTGAAAATGTTCCAAGTTTTGGATTCTCGTTAAAGAGTCACTGGAAATATTTCACAATGATATTAAAGTTGCTATCAATGCTCACATTGCAAGGATTTCAAAAATTGAGAAGGGGAAAGAAAAGTTAATAATGATGATGTAAAGGATCTGAAGAGGAGGATTTGGTTGGTGATAGTGAACCTTGGGAAGTCGGGTTTTTGATTATATTGATGATATTATTGATAAGTTGAAAACTTCAAAAGTTGAGCTTAAGGAGAAAGGGAAGGTTGGACCATTGCCAACATTTAGAATTTTATCACGTAGTCAAGAATCCGGCGTACGGCGTCGATGATAATGTTGACAAATTTTAATTTTGATGACGAGATATACTGCATGAGCATTATGAGGATCAAGATGTTACCAATGTTGCTCAACCAATCGAAGATCAATCTGCAGAGCATCAAATAGCTAGGCTTAATACGAGAGGATCAAGTTACCGATTCCCATCTGTTTAAACAACCATTGATTGAGCCTATATGTCATGTTATTAAAGAAGTTGACGTGGAAGAAGAATATTCTTCACAAATTTTGGGTGATATTGATAATTTGGTTGGTAAAATTTTTCAACATGTTGTTAATGGTGAGAAGTTTGATAAGATGTTAGATGAAGTGCATTTGGAACCTGTTAATGGTGAGATTATTCTTTCATCTGAATTTATGGTGAAGAATAAGGAAGTAATGATTGGTATGCCAAAGCTAAAGATGGAAGTGGTTGATTATTGCTTCTCAAAATTGATTCTTCCAGAGTCGAAAAGTAATATCCCATTTTTATTTCAATATTATTACGGTTGAAATTAAATATGGTATTCAAATTCTAATATTATTTTTTTCAATGCTTTTTTCGGTTTAATGATCTCATTGAATTTGGAAGCGACGATATTTTGAGTATGAGAGAAGATACAGATATCACAGGTGTAATTGTGAATGCTTGGGCAATGTTGTTGAACAAGCTGGAACATAAAAAGGGTGTAATGAAGAGATTTATGTTTGGTGTTGACCATTCTGTAAGTTTACTTTTTTCAACAACTTACAAGTATATATCGATTGCAGGGTATATATCCATGAAATTTCTTTAAGATATTGTTTATCATTTATATTAACAGGCTACTTGGGCGAAACGTTCTTGCAATGCTCGTATTGGTTTTCCAAAAATGCTTCAAACTTTTTTGTATTGGAAAAATGATGTTAATGTCGATGGGAATCTAATGGATCTGAAAGAAGTAGATCTGGTATGTATTTTCATTTGTTAATACATTTTTGAATATCATATTGAAAATTTCTGGATATACTTTATGGTATTTCTGGATATATCCATGACCAAGGCCAAGGCCTATGCCATGGCCAAAGTAATTTCTGGATATACTTTATGGTATTTACGGATATACTTTATGGTATTTACGGATATATCCATGACCAAGGCCTAGGCAGGCCAAGGTCAAGGCCTATGCCATGCCATAGTAATTTACTGAATATACTTTATGGTATTTACGGATATACTTTATGGTATTTACGGATATATCCATGACCGAGGCCTAGGCGAGGCCTATGCCATGGCCAATGCCATGGATTTAGCCATGTCCAAGACAAATAAGAAATTTACGGATAGTCACCTAATATATTTACGGATATACTTATTTTTTTGCAGTTCTTTATCCCATACTTTAAGGGAAGCAGTAAAAGTGGGCACTTTACACTATATGTGTACAACATGGCTTCAAAATCCATTCACTATTTTGACAACCTTTCAATGAACGAAGCAAAAAAAGTGAAGTTGTGAAACTTACGAAAGCATTGGTATATGTTTTGAAACTTACGAAAGCGAGTTTTATATTTTTCATTTTTGTTTTCATTGGTTATCTAATATTTTTATACTTTAAATTTTTCGGTATGTGCCTATGAAAGCTTTTTTGAAGAAGATTGATCATCCATGTTATAATGATTTTGAAGGCAAAAAATCATATAAATTTGAATACATGGAATGTGATTGGGTTCTTAAAGAAAATGATGTTAACCATGATTGTGGAGTTTATGTGATGTGCGAGATGAATGATTTTCAAGGATCAAAGTACTCATGCCCCTGAGTTATGTCGAGTACTATTAAAGTTTTTATTCATATTTATATTATATGAGTTTGTATATATATGTTTTAACATTTTTTTTTTACTTTGTAGGATAAACAAAGGATCCGTCTACGAGCTGAAATTCTTTCAACACTTTTGCTTAGTCAATTGAACAAAGATAAGCATAAGTTAATGATTCAGGTAAACACTTTTGAAAAAGAGAAGAAAATAAAAAGAACAGAAGAACAAAAGAACAAAGTAATGTACAAGATTCATAGATGTATGTAATTATGTAATTAGGAATCTGGTTTGGTGATGTAATTAATGTACTTTAGTGAATTGATAGTTTCTGGATATTCATATTGAAAGTTTCTGGTTATACTTTTTTGTAAGTTTCTGGATATACATTTTTATAGTTTCTGGATATACATTTTGATAGTTTCTGGATATCATATTGAAAATTTCTGGATATACTTTATGGTATTTCTGGATATATCCATGACCAAGGCCTAGGCTAAGGCCAAGGCCTATGCCATGGCCAAAGTAATTTCTGGATATACTTTATGGTATTTCTGGATATACTTTTTGGTATTTCTGGATATATCCATGACCAAGGCCTAGGCCAAGGCCAAGGCCAAGGCCTATGCCATGACCATAGTAATTTTTGGATATACTTTATGGAATTTCTGGATATACTTTATGGTATTTCTGGATATTTCCATGACCAAGGTCAATTAAAGTTTCTGGGTATTCAATATGGTTATTTCTGGATATACATTTTGTTAGTTTCTGGATATTCAAATTAAGAGTTTCTGGATATAAAATTGATAGTTTCTGGATATTCTTTTTGATAGTTTCTGGATATACTTTTTAATAGTTTCTGGATATACTTTTTGATAGTTTCTGGATATAAAATTGAAAGAAAACAAACTAAGTAAATTATTTTAAATATAATTACAAAAAAAAAAAACCAACAATAACAACAAAAACAACTGCAACAAGGGGAGGAGCAAGAACAACAACAGCAACAAGATCAAACATCAACATCCCCTAATTCCCATCATTGACTTCGTATATCTTTCTAGTGCGATGTGCTGTTCCATGGATATTTCTCCATACGAAGAAATAGATCCAAAATGAATAGCATGCGCAAAGAGTTGGTCCAAAGTCAATGTTCTTGTTAGAAAGCTCCTATGGGGGCAGAATGGGCATTGCAATTTATTTTCCCCATTATAGAGGGGAAAACGCCCATTTTGGATTGATCGCTTGTGCCTTGCAACTTTTTGCTCCAGGGTCAATTCTCTGTTAACCCTAGGCGGAACATCCACATTATCATCTACATATTCAACCTCCTCAGGCTGAAACCCTAAATCAGAATTAGAACTTTCGTCCTGCTGAGCTTGGTTGTTGTTGTTGTTATTCATTTTGAGAAATTTGATTTTTTTTTTGTTGTGATGGTAGGAGTGGTGTTGTATGGTATTTATATAGGCTGAGTACTTGAAACCAGACAAAAAAGTTGCTCAATGAATTCAATGCACTTACATTTATTACTCTTTGAATTCAATGAATTCAATGCACTTACCATCTGTACACATTTATTACTCTTTGAATTCAATAGTAAGTTTGAATGCTTTTTTGACCATTAAAAACAAGGAAACTTTTCTAAATGAAAATCCTGAAACTTACAAATGAATATCCAGTCACGGATTCAATAGTTAACTACATTTCAAACAAAAACAGTCATGGATTCAATAGTGCCAAATTTCAAACAAAAACAGTCACGGATAATAATACATCACCTATATTACAAAATACATCAAACACAACAATATTAAAAACAGAATTTAGTACCATTAAACACTACCACTACCACCTGCTCCATCATCGCCTACATTGTCATTCAATTTGTTTTTTGGATCATATTCATTCAAAATATATTCCAAATACATTTCCAAAGCCTTGTGGTGAATCCTAGCAGCTTCATCAATGTTGTGAGCGTTGCCAAACTCATGAGCATGATTGACTATCCCCACATAATCCTTATCCCTACAATTGTGTCCATTACATGGCTCCAATGGACAACGAAATGAGGGAGTTCCATTTGCAGAGAAAGGCTGCAAAACAACAAGATGACCATTGAGGAATTTTTGGTAGCACACCATGTATATTTTCCAACTTTTGTCATCATTTGAATCACCCAAAGTTGGCTCCCCAGAATTTCCCTTGCCTTTGTTCATCACTAGAAAAATTATTAAAGGTAGAATTTTTCTTGAACTTGATGTATATGCTTACCTTTGGATGATTTATATAGGTGAGTACTTGAAACCGAGTCAAAAAAGTTGGTCGATGAATTCAATGCACTTACCAACTGTACACATTTATTACTCTTTGAATTCAATAGTAAGTTTGAATGCTTTTTTGACCATTAAAGTATATCCAAAAACTATAAATTCTATATCCAGAAACTCTTAATTTGAATATCCAGAAACTATCAAAATGTATAACCAGAAACTTACAATATGAATATCCAGAAACTATCAATTCTATATCCAGAAACAACCATATTGAATACCCAGAAACTTTAATTGGCCTTGAACTTAGCCTTGGCCTTGACCATGGCCTTGGCCTTGACCATGGCCTTGGCCTTGGACTTCTGGATATCAATGCACTTACTAACTGTACACATTTATTACTCTTTGAATTCAATAGTAAGTTTGAATGCTTTTTTGACCATTAAAATATATCCAGAAACTATCAATTCTATATTCAGAAACTATCAATTCTATATCCAGAAATTATCAATTCTATATCCAGAAACTTACAAATGTATATCCAGAAACTATCATCAATTTCTGGATATGCACCTACCACATTTCTGGATATACATTCACATACTTCTGGATATAATTGGCCTTGGCCTTGGACTTGGCCGAGGCGAGGCAAGCCAAATCCATGACAAGTTCAAGGCCAAGGCCAACTTGTCCATGGCGAGGCAAGGCCAAGGCCAAGTCGAGCTTGGCCAAGGCCAATGACAAAATTTCTGGATATGCACCTACCACATTTCTGGATATACATTCACATACTTCTGGATATATAATTGGCCTTGGCCTTGGACTTGGCCATGGACTAGGCCAAGGCTAAGTACAAAATCAAGGTCAAGGACAAGGTCAATGCCAAAGCCAATAAGCAATTTCTGGATATCAATTTCTTTCATTTCTGAACATAAAAACATCAAATATCTATAAATAAAATATTTAACTAGTCAACTTAATAAATTGTACTTCAATCAAAAAACTATTAAATCAAATGTTCATTTGGTGTTTTTGAACCAAACTCATCAGTGATTGGCTTTTTTCTATCAAACTTTGTCTTTAGCTTTCGTTTTACGCCCTTTGTATTTGCACGAATTGGATCCATCACAGCTGGAGCACTTGTTATACTTTCTGAACCAACGCTATCATTAACACTTGTCGTAGATCTACATTCCTGTTGATTTTCTGACAACAATTGTTGTATAAGAAGTGAGTCTCTATTAAACCCATCTTCCAGTATCTTTTTTGCAGCTATGTTTTCATGACAAGCCATCATCAGATTGTGGTATTTCATTGCCATCTTTTGTTTCCAGGGAATGAATTCATTTTTCTCTGTTGATGTATTATCTTTTCCTTGATAGACTTTGTCCCATACATCTTTTTTTGCCATCTTTGTCCACCTTTTTTCAATGTAGATATCTGGTATCCTTGTGACATTTGACAAATTCAGCGCCTTTATGCAATGAAAGCACAACCAACCGACTGTAGTAAACTGATTGCAGCTGCCACTACTAGAAAAAGACCTTTTACCGACGGAAATTTCCGTCGATAATTCCACATTTCCGTCGGCAAATGGACATTACCGACGGAATTCGTCCGTCGGGTTCCGTCGGAAATAATTGGTTGGTAATACCGACGGACTAATTCCGCCGGAAAAGCAGCGGATTGTCATGGAAAATCTGAAAGTCCGTAGGGAGGCAAAGTCAGAAATGAGTAGCAGCCGTAGGTTAGCAGGAGCAATGCGGAGGTTACCGGATGGAAATATCCGTCGGTAAATAAAACCATTGCGAAACGGTTTATAATCGTCGGAATCCATAAAATTTACCGTCGGATATGTCCGTCGGAAGTCTAAACTCATAAACCGACGGATATATCCGTCGGTAAATAAACTCCATTACCGACGGTTATAACCGTCGGAATCCATAAAATTTACCGTCGGATATGTCAGTCGAAATCTAAACATATAAACGGATATATCCGTCGATAATGAGATTTTATTTTTTTAATTTTTATTATTTTTCGACGGATATTTCCTTGGAAATCGATATTATTTATTTTTTATTAATTTACCGACGGAAATTTCCGTCGGTAATGCTAACCAATTTTTAAAAAAATCTTGTTTATTATTAAACCACATGTAAAAGGTCAGAACTGTTCAAACAACTGTTTTAAACAAATACAATTACAAACTACAAACACACATAAACAACTTTGTTTCGCTTGTACATCAAATAAAATACATATGTTTGTCCAAATCAAGCGACGGGGGAAGGGGAAAGGGAAACGGCCGGGGAAAGGGGAAAGGGAAAGCGGCCAGGGAAAGGGGAAAGGGGAAGCGGAAAGGGGGAAGGGAAAGGGGAAAGGGAAAGGGGAAAGGAAGGGAAAGGGAAAGGGGAAAGGGGAAAGGGAAGGGAAACGGCCGGGGAAAAGGGAAAGGGAAAGAGAAACTACATATGTTTGTTTGTTTGTTTAATTACATGTCAATGAAAAATCATGTTTAACAACCACGAGCCCGCATTTCTTTGCTACCGCTACCACCACCATGCATGTATAAACCTATTAAGATATTAATTAAAAAACAATATATCAATATATATACAAATAAAAAGACAATAATAAAATGTAAACATTATATATATGACATTTACAATTAAATAATACTTACGCTAGGAGAGATAGATATTTCCATTTTTCCTTCCTCATTAATAATTGCGTCCAAATTAACCCGCCGGATGGTTCACTACGTCCCGGAACCAGTAGATCCCCTCCCTCCCGTCCTTGGTGAAACAAGACGATGGACAAAACCCGCAACCTTCCCTCTCTTTGAACGATTGCCACCTCGACCCGACATATCTAAACTAGTATATTATATATGTAGGCCGAGAAAATATTATCAAGTAGAACAAAATTTAAATAGTAGGAAGCATTCAAAATAATGACTACATGTCCAAGCAAATTATGGAGTAAGATGTTTGCGGCCAATATACACTATGTGAAAAGAGTCCCACGACCACCGTCACTACTACTACCACCACCACTCACGTACTACCACCACCGCTTTATTACCACTACTACCGCTACTACCACCATTACTACCCACTTTACTATTACTAATACTACTACGTATACCACCACTACCACCACCACCACAAAATTAACAAAATAGAGAGGGGTAGAGAGAGAGGGTTTACATTTATAATGAGCTGGAGTGGAAAATATCAAGTTTGCACAAGCATTTGGCCTAAAGATTGAAACTTTGAAAGTAGATTTACTATTATAATAATTAATCAAAGTTTCAATCTTTGGGCCTAATGCTGTGCAAAAACTGAGATTTTCCACTCGGCTCTTTCCATGGTAGTGGTTGTACGTGATAGTAGTGGGGTTGGCTTCTATCCCATGCCGAAATACACGTATGAATTGCAAATATCACTTTGTCTACTTGCTTTATTATCGAAAATCAAGAAATTTTGACAGCATAACCCCATGGTCTCCAAGTGCACGACGTAGACTAGGTCAATCAAACACTATCGATTAGAATCGACAGTGTGTAATCAACCATGTCTAGTATACACTCAGAGAACAATAGGATTAATGCAACCGAAATATTTCAACTATCGACTATTCAAGCAATTTTAATAGACAATAATGATATTTATATATATACATATATGTATATTTTTATTTTAATTTTTATTTTTATTTTTTATTTTATTTTTTATTTATTATTATTATATTTATGTCCATTATTATTATTATTATTTATTATTATTATTATTATTATTATTATTTTTTACTAATTATTTATTTTTTTCCAACAACCTTTTCACACGATGACATTCAAATTAATGACTACATGTTCAAGTAAATTATGGAGTAAGATGTTTGCAGTTTGCATTTAAATAGTAGGAATCATTTATTGTCCAAATCATGAGATAGATGTAATATTACATAGCATGTAAAAAGTAACCAAGTAAAATTGAAAATCATGAGATAGATATAATATTACAGTGATAAGTGATATAAAATGTAAACATTATATACAAAACATTATACGAATTAAAACTAAGCGATTCATTCACTACAATCTTGATCACTATCACTACAAAATTCAATTTCTTCTTCACTAGTTTCCTCGTCGTCGTCTTCTTCCTCATCTTCATCATCGGACCCCGAGATATATACCACTTCTCCTTCCTCATCCTCCACATTGTCATCATAGATTTCATTGAAAGTGACTTCCTCCCCTAGTGGACGGGTGTTTTCGGCCATTAATGCTTCATCCTCGACATTATCATTCAAGGAAATAATCGGAGGTATAGGCATTTCCTCTTCTGATAACAATCATTTAATGATGAATCAATATTTGAAGTAGACGTTTTTGCACACAATGGTATATCAAAGTGCTTCTTGCTTTGGTTTTCCATACGGCCCACCATCCATTAGACTCTCTTCGTCGACGGGGTAGGGGTCATATACACTGTTGTGCTTGAGATGCAAGAATGAACACATCATCACCATTATGCCTAGAAGAATGCTTTAAGTCAACGAGATCAAAAGTGCCATGTTTTGTAATGCCTCGCTCGGCGTCCCGCCACTCACAATTGAAAAGAACTACGAGAATTTCCAAGCAAGTACTCCAATTCAATAACTTCTTTCAATACGCCATAATAATCGAGATTTCCCTTGAGATTGACCCCGCTATTCCAAGTTGATTTTGTTTGGCCATATTCTTCGGTGTGGAATACGTAGCCATTGACAAAATATCCCTTATATACATTCACTCTTGGGACGGACCGTGTGCTAATGCTTGTAATCTCGCGGCTTTTGCATCTCGAGGTTGTTCAAAATCTAAATAAAAACACATAGATAGTAAAAAACTCATACTTCAAATTCGATTAAAAACATTGAATTAATGAATTGGCATTTACATAATTATTAAACCGAGAGAAATTCGTTGTATCTGTCCTTATTGAAATCAATTCGGGCGCAATGTCTCCGGCTTTGTTCTTGAACATACGCATTTAAGGAGAACATAAAGTTGCTTAGTTCGTATTAAAGTTATTAGGATTAACATTACTTAATAACAAATGAAGAATGCTTACTTCAAGTAGTCCTCGACCTCGGCCACGAGTTTAGGAGAATATAGAGTTTAGCCGCTTCTAATTCTTTTACGCAGCATGTGCGTGCACTTTCTATTGCCAAGGAATCGACCGGGAGAAGAAAAAGCTGAAATTTTTCCATCGGGATCGGTGACTCCCCCATCATAATTGCGTCCCACTTTATTGAACCTTGTCTTAATGTACGGGTGAAAATATGTTGAAACAAACGACACAATTTCGTCGACAATCAGCGATTCGGACATAGATGCCTCAACTTTTGCTCTATTGCTCATTTTCTTTTTCAAACTCCCCAAAAATCGTTCAAATGGATACATCCATCTATCTTGAGCAGGTCCTCCAACTCTAGCTTCATAAGCTAGGTGAATTAGTAAATGCTCCATTGAATCAAAGAAAGATGGCGAAAATATCTTTTCAAGCTTGCATATTGTCACCACAATGCTCTCTTCGAGTCTTTTCATATCCTCGACACGAAGAGTCTTTGGAAGTCAATGCTCTGAAGAATTCACTCCAGTGCTGTTAGGGCAACCCATATTTCATTAGGGAGAATGTCTCTAAATGCAATTGGTAGCAACCTATCCAATAATACGTGACAATCATGACTTTTCAACCCGGCTATCTAGTCCGCTTCTTCCACATTCACACAGTTGCCAATATTAGATGCATACCCATCGGGAAGTTTCAAATCTTTCAACCCTTTGCAGAACACGTTGCTTATCCTCTCTGACGAACAAAGGGAGCATTTGGTTTGAAATCTTTTCCATTAACTTTAGTAATGTTGAGATCTTTACGATTGCAAATCGCTTCAAGGTCTAGCCGACCCTTGTACGTGTCCTTCGTTGAGGCCTTAAAACCCGTCACTGTATTGAAAATATTGTCAAACACATTTTTCAATATGCGTGACACATCAAGGTTATGTCTTATCAAGTTCGTCTTCCAATACGGTAACTCCCAAAATATACTCTTTTAATCCGGTTATGGTCTTTACCAAATCCGTCTGGTCTATCCTTTGAAAACATCTTTCCCCACCCGACATCGGACACCTCGGACACACTGCTCAAAAATATCACTCCCCACTCGGACGAGGAGGGGGCCCCGATACTCAACTCTATTTTTGGTGAAAGCATTCCTCTGTTTACGAAATGGATGGTCACTAGGAAGAAACCGTCGGTGGCAATCAAACCAACAACTTGCTTCTTGTAATCTTTGAAGTGTGAATGCATACTGTATTTTCCATACAATACGGACAGGCCAATCTCCCATGTGTGCTCCGTCCCGACATCATACCATAAGCGGGAAAGTCATTAATTGTCCACATCAGCTGCAGCCCTCATGTTAAAATTTTGCAACTTGAAAGCATCCCAGTAATACGAACACCATCATTCCACAGTTTGTTTGAGTTCATCCATCGGAGGTCGAAGATACACATCAATGTTTTTGCACGGATTCGAAGGCCGGGAATGAACAAACTCAAATACATATAAGGATCGAGTCATACATAACCACGGGGGAAGATTATACCTTTGTGACTATAACGAGGCCAACATGAATAAGATTTTGCCCTGGTCCAAATGGAGAAAACCCATCTGTACATATCCCCGGCCTTATGTTTCTAGGATCCATGACAAAATCGGGGTAAGTGGCATCAAAATGTTTCCATGCTTCACCGTCGGAAGGATGAGTCATCACACCCTCTTCACGAGGACACTCTTTGTGCCAACGCGTGGCTTCGAGCTTTCTTTCAATGTGTAAATTCGTTGCAACACAGGAATTAGCGGCATATAACGTAAGCTGGCCAGAGGCACGTTTTTCTTGTGCTTGGCACTACCACGGCGTTGTGGCTTATACCTACTAAGTCCACATATTGAACATGTATCGAGGCCCTCATTTTCTTTATAAAAAGCATGCACTTGATTCTTGCAAGCATCAATTTTAACATACCCAAGACCGATCTGCCCCACCAACTTTTCGTCTCATAAAAATTGTGAACCATATTATTTTCTTCGGGTAGCATCCGTTGTCCCCATGACATTATACGATCGTAAGTATCTTTGGCTCATATTTGTATCGGCCTTGATAGTTAGAAGCTCGATCACTTGCTCTAACACGTAGCCTTTGCACCTACATGAATTTTCTCATTTGCGAGTCCATTAAATCCATAAACTTCTTTGCGACGGGATTTGGTGCCTCTGTTGGATTAGGGTTCCAATCAAACTCTGGGCCGGCCGCATTTCGAACCATATCATCCAAACCGACGGACGGCTCCTCTTCATCAATCAAATGTTCGGGTTCCCTTGGCGGACCACTTGATCTGATAGGATGATTGCGAACACTTGCTTCAACCACATAACGCTCCCCGTGCGCTACCCATACCTTGTAACCATCAACAAACCACACTGCCTCTAAAACATGTTTCTTTACCCATCCAACACTCGAGATATTTTCTATTCTTACACTTTTTACAAGGACACCTAATCTTATCACCACGCATGCACTGGGGATGCGCTCTAGCAAACTCCACGAAATGTTCTAAACCTTCTAAGAATTGAGGTCTGACACCCCTTCTACCGGGATTACTACGATTATCCATCCAACTACGATCTTCTCCAGACATAATTAACTCCTGCATTTCATAATGTATTAACAGTTTAGATGTAATTAACGCATTACAATTCCCTAAATTTGGATTACAAACTTAAAAGCAACAAGACATGTTTCTTTAGGTTTAGAATTGGGGTTGGCTTCTATCGCACACATCTATCACATTTTTTTTAATTATTAATATTTTGAATATTAATATTTAATTCTTTGTTGTAAAATATATCACTCCCTATGATGAAAGGACAATTCATGTCCATTAGGTTTAGAATTGGGTTGGCTTCTATCCCATCCCGAAATACACGTATGAATTGCAAATATCACCTTGTCTACTTGCTTTATAATCGAAAATCAAGAAATTTCGGCAGCATAACCCCATGGTCTCCAAGTGCACGACGTAGACTAGGTCAATCAAACACTATCGATTAGAATCGACAGTGTGTAATCAACCATATATGTCTAGTATACACTCGAGAGAACAATAGGATTAATGCGGCCGAAATATCTCGACTATCGACTATTCAAGCAATTTTAATAGACAATGATGATATTTACAAATCATATAATCGTGCATTTCAAGGCTGTCCCACACGGACAATTTAAGAATCGATGACTACATGTTGACCTCAACATGATAAGTTAAAAGATTCTTAAACGGGTTTCCTAAGCTTTTGTGTTTCAACCGTCCACAACGTCACGTCGTAACATTAATTTTTATTCATTACTTAGTAAAATGCATAATTTTACAATAATGAATTAACACACACATCTATCATAATATTTTGAATAATTTTAAATATTAATATTTAATTCTTTGTTGTAAAGTATATTATTCCTTATGATGAAAGGACAATTCATGTCCATTAAGTTTAGAATTGGGTTGGCTTCTATCCCGTCCCGAAATACACATATGAATTGCAAATATCACCTTGTCTACTTGCTTTATAATCGAAAATCAAGAAATTTCGGCGGCATAACCCCATGGTCTCCAAGTGCACGACGTAGACTAGGTCAATCAAACACTATCGATTAGAATCGACGGTGTAATCAACCATATATGTCTAGTATACACTCGAGAGAACAATAGGATTAATGCAACCAAAATATCTCAACTATCGACTATTCAAGCAATTTTAATAGACAATGATGATATTTACAAATCATATAATCGTGCATTTCAAGGCTTGTCCACACGGACAATTTAAGAATCGATGACTACATGTTGACCTCAACATGATAAGTTAAAAGATTCTTAAACGGGTTTCTAAGCTTTTGTGTTTCAACCGTCACAACGTCACGTCGTAACATTAATTTTTATTCATTACCGTAAAATGCATAATTTTACAATAATGAATTAACACACACATCTCTCATATTTTTTAAATTATTAATATTGTGAATAATTTGAAATATTAATTCTTTATTGTAAAATTTAAAATTTTACAATGATGAATTAAATTAACATTTATAAACAAGATAAGAGTCGTTCTCATCCACAACTATCAAAACCCAATCTCATATTAGACCAAGGAAGACGAGCAAACAAGTTCATTGCCGTTTGAGTCAACGATTTTACTGTTTAATAAGAATTTTTTCGGTTTCACTTTGTCCTCCTCTCTAAGGATCTCAAGTGATGTTTGAGATCCTTAGAGAAAGAAGAACAGTGAAGCTGAAAACTCTTATTAAACAGAAAATCACTACTCAAACGGTAATGAACTGTTTACTCCGTCTTCCTTGATCAAAGAAGACGAATTTTGATAGCTGTGGGTGAAAAAGGCTCTCATCTTATTTATATTTTAAATAGAGTTGTACCTCAATCTATTTAAAGCCTAATTAACTACCAATTAGGTATAATGAAGAGCCACTTCCAAAACCCAGCTTGATAAACTAGTTAGAAAATGCAAACAACCTAAATCGGAGGACCAATCAAGCATCAAACATTCAAATATTTGAAAATTCACACAAATACCAATCAATAATCATGAACATTAGAAGTTTCTGCCAAAACCAATACTTCCAATTTCAATAAATACTAGGTTCATGCAAAATTATTATCCACCACCATCATCAATATTTATAGATACAAATTTGATTAAGAGAAACATATATCGACTATGATAATAATATCAAAACTTGACAAACCTAGAATCTACCACAACAAAAATTTTAATGTAGCACCAACATCACAAAAATGCAACAAACAATAAGCATATATGCGAGAACAACATTTACTTCAAAACCCCCAGATTATTCAAGAAGAACACTTTCAAGAGACAACGATTGAGAGAGAGAGAGAAATCGAGTGAGAGAGAGAACGATTGAGAGAGAGAAAGCGAGAGAGAGAGAGATAACGTACCGGCAACGGCAAACGGCGATGGAAAGAAACGGCGGCGACGGCGTGTTCTTCTTGGCGAATTACTGAGGGAGAGAGAGAAAGTGAGAGAGAGAAATCGAGTGAGAGAGAGAAAGCGATTGAGAGAGAGAAAGAAGACTTACCGGCGACGGCGAGGCTCGGCGGCGACGGCTTGGCGTTGGCGACGTTAGGGTTCGCGAACACTGAGGGAGGAACGAAGGAGTTCGTAATAAAAATGAAACGTAATTAAAAATGGGGAGGATACGTGTGTATATATATGGATTTGTTACCGACGGACAAGTCAGCGGTAATCTGAAGCCAGTATGACCGCCGGTATTACCGACGAAAATACCGGCGGAATTCATCAATTACCGACGGACAAAACGAAATTTTAAAAAAATAAATTCCCGGTAAATTAAAATAAATTTCCGTCGGTAAATGAAAATTTTCCGTCGGTAATGCCCCTATTTCTAGTAGTGTGCATACAACGGTTACACTTTCATCATTTCTAACAAAGAGTACACTCATATTTATCTGGGTAATTCTCATGAGCAACATGTATGAATCTGCAATCTTCATCACTTTCATCTCCAAATTTGTATACAGCAGGAAAAGCTCATTTTACCTCAATCTCAAAGAACTTGAATATCTGTGGTGTGTATACCTCAGCTGCTTGTTTTATGATACCACCATACATGTCTGGTTGAGGGAATGAGATTGATGCTTGAAATTCCTTCTCTTGTTCAGTATTCCTCCAACGTTTAACTGTTTCATTGAATATGTCAAAGAACTGAGTGAGGGATGTGTTTCTGTTTGCTTTGAAACAAAGGGCATGATTTGTGCTCTCGCTTCTTTGGGATGACAATATTCCAGCTGAAAAGAAATTTGTACTTAAAGTTGTGCACCATTTCTCCCGTAGTCCATATAGACGCTTGAACCAGGAATTTTCAACGAGATTGTATTTCACGAGCATTGACTCCCAACATCTTTCAAATTCATCCTCACTGGTACATCCCATGAAACAATGATCAAATTCTTTTTTAAAATCTTCATTTGTCTTCAATTGTCCAAAGTGGGATACAGCATTTTGTTGGATGTGCCATAAACATAGCCTATGCCTCGTCCGCCCTTCAAATACCTGTATTATAATAAAGTTTCTGGATATTAACATTATATGCTTCTGGATATTAACATACAATAAATTTTCATTGACCAATTTTTTGTCATGGCTTTGGCCTTGGCCATGTCCAGAAACTAACAATTGAATATCCAGAAACTACCAAATGAATATCCAGAAACTACCAAATTGAATATCCAAGAAACTTTATATTGAATAACCAGATACTTTAGAATGACTAGCTACTGGATATTCAATCTGGTAGTTTCTGGATATAAACACCAATGACATCTGGGTAAAGTTAAGGCACATCTGAATTATTGTTAGAACTATATAGCACAAATAAAATACTAGATAAGAAATATTATAAAAGAACTAGTTATGGAATTTTATAATCATACCTCTTCAATTGCATTTGACATTGCTTGGTCTTGGTCTGTAAATATTGTTTTTGGTTCTTTGCCTCCCATTGATTTTATAAATCCTAGTGCATTTGCATGAAGTTTATACAGTTTGTACAATTCCTCCCATGTCTTTGCTTTTGTTCCCAGCAAATTTTTGCTTATATCAATATTAGGGTCCTAAGTTACAGTTACTGCACACACAAAATATATTAAAAAGAATAATGTTATATGAAATCAGTAATTCTAAATCAATATGTCAATAAAGTTAAGAGAGAAAACCTATTTGTAGCCCAGTTTCAGGATCTGTAGGTTGTTGAATTTGAGATTCTAAATCAATAGGAGAATATGATTCTACAAGAAAAGGCAGTAGTTAGTTAGTTTCTGGATATTCATTTTGAAGGTTTCTGGATATTCATTTTTGTAGTTTCTGGATATAGCATTGGCCTTGGCCAAGGACATGGCCATATCCCTTGGCCTAGTACATTGCCAGTTTAAAGTTTACGGATATTCAACTTGGTACTTTACGGATATACATTTTATTGTTTTACGGACATGGTCAATTGTGTGTTTCTGGATATTCAATGTGGTAGTTACGGATATTCATTTTGAAGGTTTTGGATACTCATTTTGAAAGTATCACGGATATTCATTTTTGTAGTTTCTAGATATAGCATTGGCCTTGGCCAGGACATGGCCATATCCCTTGGTCTAGTACATTGCCAGTTTAAAGTTTGGATATTCAATTTGGTACTTTACGGATATATATTTTATTGTTCTGGACATGGTCAATTGTGTGTTTACGGATATTCAATGTGGTAGTTACGGATATTCATTTTTAAGGTTTTACGGATACTCATTTTGAAAGTTTACGGATATTCATTTTTGTAGTTTTAGTTATAGCATTGGCCTTGGACCGGGCGTGGCCATATCCTCGCCTAGTACATTGCCGGTTTAAAGTTTACGGATATTCAATTTGGTACTTTACGGATATATATTTTATTGTTTACGGACATGGTCAATTATGTGTTTCTGGATATTCAATTTGGTAGTTCTGGATATTCATTTTGAAGGTTTCTGGATACTCATTTTGAATGTTTCTGGATATTCAATTTTGTAGTTTCTGGATATAGCATTGGTCTTGGCCAAGGACATGGCCATATCCCTTGGCCTAGTACATTGTCAGTTTAAAGTTTCTGGATATTGAATTTGGTACTTTCTGGATATACATTTTATTGTTTCTGGACATGGTCAATTGTGTGTTTCTGGATATTCAATTTGGTAGTTCTGGATATTCATTTTGAATGTTTCTGGATATTCATTTGATAGTTTCTGGATATACATTTGAAGGTTTCTGGATACTCATTTTATAGTTTATGGACATGGTCAATTGTGTGTTTATGGTTATATAATTTGGTAGTTCTGGATATTCAATTTGGTAGTTTCTGGATATTCGTTTTGAAGGTTTCTGGATATTCATTTTGAAGGTTTCTGGATATGTACCTAACACATTTCTGGATATACATTTTTGGTACTTCTGGATATCATTTATATAAATATCTGGATATGTACCTTACACATTTCTGGATATACATTTTTGGTACTTCTGGATATCATTTATATAAATATCTGGATATAATTTATATAAATATCTGGGTATGAATATAGAGATGGTCATGATATATAAAAAATTAACAAGTAAGTTATATTGAGATCAAACACAGTAGCTCGGAGAATATCGATTTGTGTAGCCTGGAGAATATCGATTTGTGATATTTCTGAATATCTGTCATGTAATTGAGCTTCCATTTATGTTATTGATGGATAGATCCAAAATTACGTAGATCAATCTCTGGAAATGTACAATAACAATCGACCTTAGTACAATAAACGTTGATTAAAATTAAAAACAGTAGTTGTTGATTTGGTTCATATTACCTGATTTAATCAATATTCAAGGATATTAGACAAGCTATTCCGTTGCTCATGTGAAGGAATTACCAGATCAACCCAAGAGGATAAAATCAGTGTTCCATCACCAGTTGATGTTAATGAAGTTCAAATTCCTTCACCAGTTGAACAACTTGATGTTACCAAAAAACAATAAAAGAGAAGGAGAAATTACATAAAGAGGACTCAATGTAAGGCTCTTTTGAGGGCGAAATTGCTAAAAGAGGAAGATATGTATGTTGTTGGATCGCCATGTTACGAGCACAATCATCCAATGACAAGGACAGATTGGAACCATTTGAAGCGTAGTGAAAGGTGTATCTCGAAGATCGAGGGTGAAATAATTGAAATAATGGAAGAAGGCTGGTATAAAACCAGCGATGGATATAGTCTTTTAGTAAAAGCGGTACTGTGGAGAGGAACATGTTGGTCACACAAAGAAAGATCATGTCAATTTTGTTCAGAAACTTAGAATGGAAAAAATTGAAAATGGTGATGCTCAGAATGTTGTTGATAGGCTTTTTGAAATTTCACTGGAAGATCGAGGGTTCTATTTTAAAATCAAATTTGATGATGAAGGAAGACTTGGGGCTATATTTTGGAGAGATAGCATGATGAAGGAAGATTACAAGCTTTATGGAGATCTGGTTATATTTGACACAACTTATACTACAAATAGATACAACCTTATTTGTGCCCCAATAGTTGGCATTAATAATCATTGGAACACTGTCATGTTTGGTTGTGCTTTCATAGCAAATGAAAAAAAAGAAACATTTGTCTGGTTGCTTAAGCAGTATCGATTTCTGTATTGTTTCTTGATATTCATTTTGATTGAACTGTCCTGCTCGTCTCCATTTGTTGTGATCGTTGTAGTGTGTCTCTGTGTGTATCTACGCAAATATTGAATTTATCTAGGTTTTTGTAGGTTTTTGGACAATAGAACCGGTTTTATTCAAATGGTTGCCGGTTTTTGAATATATTAAAAAACCCGTTTCTCCATACAGAGATGGAGAAACGCGTTTTTCACCAGACCAACTCTTGAACTCGGGGCCAATGACCAATATTTTCAATGTTTTTTTATTGTTCTCACTAATATATTTCTCTTTTTTAATGTCGAAATTATTTCTTGCGATTCATTCATCACTATTGCAATTTTTTAATTTTTGTAAATAAGATTTTAATATTTCATCTGAACGGTATAAATCGAATACGACCATAGGTTATAAATCGGGCAAGGCCCACTGGATTGGACCTAAAGTGTAATCCATACAAGTCTCAAATACGACATAAGGAATGGGTTTTCCTAACTATGCTCGTCATGCCTACTCATCATTTACCACTATGTCGACCTAAATATATCAGAGTGATCAATATGACTAAGACTAAAATACTGATATATGCCGACCAAGGCACTCTCATATGCTGATCAAGGCATCTACAAAGGCCGACCAAGGCATCATCAAATGACGATCAAAGTCTTCTCGGTCAATTTCAAGAAAAGGGGAATGTGTCTCCATACCCTTGCTCACCTCTTACTCGACATTCAAACATGCCGCCCAACGTTATATGCCGAGTAGCAAGCCTCCTAGGCATACGTTCAGAAATCTTGTATAATCCTACTTCAACAAGGATGATGGGAAGTTAATATTCAACTAGGATTATAATTCTCCTCATACACAACTTGCTATCCAAGGATGAAATCTATATAATATACCTATAAATACAAGTTCACATAATTCGGGTAAAGCATCTTTTGGCTAAAAACTCTTGTTAATTGATTTGCTCTCTATATATCACACGAATATTTACTCTCAAGCCGGATGGCATTCGCGGGTGAAGCCCCAGCTTAATTTACGTGTTAGTTCATCTTTTACTATTCAAACATATATGATACAACCTTCCGCTTAATTTGGGCTTATCCGAACGTTTTTTACATCATCACCATCCTTTTTATAAATTTTGCATTCAATTTTTTATTTACAATTTCAGTTATTTAAAAATAAAATATAGTAATAATATAATTTATAATTATAGGGGCAATTATCAATTGGTCCCTAATTCTAATGAATTCAACCAACTAATCCATGAAATATGGAAATCTACCATTAGGTCCCTGACTTACTCATGGACACGCGTGTTCCTGGTAATTGATAAAAATTACGCTTGTGCTACTCAATTAAATGACAGTGAAAGAATTTTAGCTCTATGTCATTTTCTCTCTCATCTTTCTCTCTCTTTCTTTTTTTTTCCCCTCAAAACTTTAAAATAAAATATCTTAAGATCTAGAAATCAAAAAAAAAATCTGAAATCACCGTTGTGTTCGTATCGTCAATACGAATCAAACTAGTAGCATCAATATATAATTTGGAGTAAATTTGAGAAGTTCACAGTTTTTACAAGTTCACAGTTGTTTTTGATAAGTTCACAATTGTTTTTTTACAATTGTTCTAATAACAATTAAGAGAAGTTCACAGTTATTTTAGCTACATTCATAATTTCTGCATCAAAATGACTATTTTTTACTTAATTCACATATTTTTTTAGTTAAGTTCACAATTGTTTTAGTTAAGCTCACAGTTGTTTTTAGTATTTTATAGCCTTTATTTTTTCAATTTTATGAGATTATTTGACCTATTTGTTAAGCTCACTGTTGTTTTTTTGTTAAGTTCACAGTTGTTTTAGTCTTTATGGCCTCTATTTTTGCAATTTTATGAGATTATTTGACATTATTTTTTGTTAAGTTCACAGTTATTTTAGTCTTTATGACCTCTATTTTTGCAATTTTATGAGATTATTTGACATATTTATTAAGTTCACAATTATTTTTAATTAAGTTCACAGCTGTTTTAGTTAAGTTCACAATTGTTTTTAGAATTTTATAGCCTTTATTTTTGCAATTTTATGAGATTATTTGATCTATTTGTTAAGTTCACATTTGTTTTAGTCCTTTATGTCCTCTATTTTTGCAATTTTATGAGATTATTTGACATATTTGTTATGTTCACAGTTGTTTTTACTTAAGTTCACTGTTGTTTTTTGTTAAGTTCACAGTTGTTTTAGTCCTTTATGGCCTCTATTTTTGCAATTTTATGAGATTATTTGACATATTTGTTATGTTCACAGTTGTTTTTACTTAAGTTCACAGTTGTTTTTTGTTAAGTTCACATTTGTTTTAGTTCTTTATGACCTCTATTTTTGCAATTTTATGAGATTATTTGACATATTTGTTATGTTCACAATTGTTTTTACTTAAGTGCACTGTTTTTTTAAGTTCACAGTTGTTTTAGTCCTTTATGACCTCTATTTTGCAATTTTATGAGATTATTTGACATATTTATTATGTTCACAGTTGTTTTTACTAAGTTCACTGTTGTTTTTTGTTAATTTCACATTCAACCAAGAAACCTCATTTCTCTCAACCATTTCATCGAACACCTTGCGAGCACTCCCAATCTTTCCACATTTTCCATACAAATCAATCAAACTAGACCCTTCCCCTTCGGCGACCCTAGGTAACCTGGAACAAGTTCACGCCCACATCATCCGCAAAGGATTTAAACAAGATCATTTATTAATTGTTAAAATAACAATTAATAAATGTAAAATTAAGATTACTCAAATCACGAGATTAAGAAATTGAAAATGCGATTAATATTGTACTATGTGCAGATCTGAGAAGGATGAAACCCAGTCGTCGTTTTTGGATGAATGGCGATAGCGGATCTTATGCAGATCTGAGAAGACGACGTCGGTTATGGAGAATAGAGTGACGGCGTCAACGCCGGAGAAGGAGAGGTAACTTGTAAAGGAAAATGATGGCCGGACCAGATCGCAGAGGTGGCCTGTAAAGAGAATAGAGTGCCGATGTCGATGCCAGAGAAGGAGAATGGAGTGAAAAATTGGGGAAGACGAAGTGTTACTGTGAAAGGAGCGAGGTAGAGGTCGAAGTCAATCAGGGGGTGGTCGCCGGCGGAGAGGAAGATGATCGCCGGATAGGGATGGTCGCCGGAGAGGAGAGAGTCGTCGGAACCCGAGGGGAGGGAAGGGTCGCCGGGAAGGGGAAGGGTTGGTAGAGAGAGAAATTAAGAGAAGAGAGAGAGGGGGGGTTAGTTTTATATTTTTGGGTAGGAGGACTAGGTGGAATATTGATTATGAAGCCGGATTAGTTGGTTAAATTTCAAAATCCATGTCTTAATTGGTCGGTTGACTTAGGATGGAGGATCAATCGGTAATTTCCCCATAATTATATGGCATACAAAAAGAAAGAAAAAAACAACGCATCTTTTAACCAAAAACTCTTGTCAATTTATTTGGTCTCTATATATCACACGAATATTACTCTCACACGCAGTAGGGCATTCACCGATAAAGACACGGCTTAATTTACTTGTTTTTTTATTTTTTTATGCTATTCAAACATCCAAAATACAACCTTACGCTGGATTTGGGCTGATACGAACGTTTTTGACATCATCACCATCATTTTTATATGTTTTGCATTCAATTTTTTATTTACAATTTCAGTTATTTAAGAATAAAATATAGTAATAATATAATTTATAATTATATAGCATACAAAAAGTGAAAGAAAGAAAAAAACAACTTCCTAATTTCTGTAACCTCTGTTCTCCCCCAACACCTCTCTCCCATATTCCCATAACCCCTCATCCCTCACCCACCAACTTCTCCTTCCCCCCATTCCTCCACTCATTTTTACAAAGGGACATCACTGTCCCAGGTTTCTCCTTGCACATCAATCCCCTATTCCCTCATCTCACACCCCCGGTCAGTTCCTCACACCCTTTCCAGCACACGGAACCCCATGCCTCTGCTCCTCTCAGCCTCCCTCATCGTCGACCTCGGTTATGGCTCCCATCTCCAAACCCTTGAATCCCAAATCCCATATATGAGATTTTGAAGATGGGATTCCAAATTTGTTTTTTTTTTTTTTTTTTTTAATCTTTGATTTTTAGAAAGATGATTGTGATTTAATGTTGCTTTTGAATGAAATCCTTTTTTGTTATTGTATTGATTGGCAATAATTGAAGTGGGTATGCTCAAATAGTTAAATTTTACTTTGAAGTTGTTTATGGCGATGGCAGTGGCGGCATTGTGGACCGGTAGTAACATTGCAAAATTCCCGCAAAATGAGATTTGGATTTTGACCAAAATTTTGAATTTTAGAGGGTAACTAAGTAATTTGACTATTTAATTGTTCAAGTAATAATTTGAAAGACATTTTTGTCCTAAAAAAATAAAAAAAATCACGTGCGTCTCACATGTTATGGTTCCGTCCACTTAATTTAACAGTCATTCAAAATTGCTTTGGATTGCATCAAGTTGCGAACAGTGTACAAAATTGCAAAAAATGGAACTTTAGATCCGATATTACAAAAAATAAAGTGTGTTGAGATATTGACGAGATTTGTCAATATTCTTTCCATATTAATAAATGTAATTTAGTTAGGCTAATATTTTCCTTTTCCTTTTCCTTGTTATCTTGTTTCCTTATGTAATATATGTAATTTATGTAGACTTTTTCTTCAAGTAAGAAAGTAGAATATATAGTTATGATAGAATCCTAGTCAAAGTAGGAATATTGTGTATATATAGGGTTGTATCAATTGTATTTCTTCAAGGATTGAAATAATATTTTTCTCTTCACATATTTTTCTCTTCACATATATTCGATTTCAACTTGAAGGGCGATAATTATGAAGAATGGGCTAGGGTTTTTAAGGGATCATTGAGGGCTAAGACAAAAACAGCCTTCATTGATGGAACCATTGGAAAACCCATCATGGAAGATGAATTGTAACATTGGCAAACGGTAAACTCAATGGTAGTTTCATGGATTTTTAACACCATTGAGTCAAGCCTCCGTTCCACGGTGAGTTATGTGGATGATGCCAAGACGTTACGTTATGGGACGATTTGCGGGAGAGGTTCTCGGTTGGAAACGGACCTAGGATTCAGCAATTGAAGGCGGATCTAGCAAATTGCAAGCAACATAAAGGTGAAAGTGTGGCGGCCTATTTTGGTCGCGTGAAGAAATTATGGGACGAGTTGAATGAATTTGATGCACTCCTGACTTGTTCATGTGCGGGGCACAGGTGTAACATTAGCACGTAGCTAGTCCAATGACGTGAAGATGAGAGGGTTCATCAATTCGTGATGGGGCTTGATGCAACGAAGTTTGAGAATGTGAAATCCTCCATATTGAACACAGAACCTTTGCATAATGTAAATAAGGCATATTCCATGGTTGCATGAGATGAAATAGTTTGGGGCAACCTGCATGAAAATTATCCAATGCCTGCCAGCTTTGCTGTTTAGACAGTTGTGGGATCAAGTGTGGGCACAACTGACCGCACAACTGATCGTACAAGTGGTTCGAAGATAGAGAGAAATGAGGCAAGCAGTGCTATTTGTTCTCACTAAAAGTGTAACGACCCTAACCCTAGACACAATTTTAGTATAGCATTATATACTTTTAATATTTATATCAACCTTATGAGTTTATTTTATATCTGTAAATTTCTTATGTTAGGATAAAAATGATAAGGAAATAAATAGTGTTCTAAAGGAAAAATAATAATTAAAAATAAATAAAGTAATAGATTGGTGTGGTAATAAAATGGACAAATAAAATGTTGTTGGTTGGGAAGATATTTTAAATTAATGAAAGAAGTGTGTAGGGGATTTGTGAGTGGGGGACAAATCCCCCTAAAACCCTCCCCTTCTCTTCCTCAAATCCGGCCCCCCCCCCTTCCTTCTCCTTATCTAATTATTACTCCTCCCTCCTTCATCCTTACTCCTTCATCTTCTTCATTCCTCCATCCTTCCATGGAAACCCTTCTAAACCATTCTTTCTAAAATTCTATTAAATCCAAGCCTACTCCATTTGAAGATCCGGATGTACTTTTGGATTCGTGGAGTCAAGAGGAGCACTTTGAGCTTAGAAGATCATCCTTTCCTTCTAAAAATCTAAAGTGAGTTATTATGACCCTTCTTTTCTTTGAATGTTCATGAACTACTAAATATTGTTATTGTTGTTCAAATGATTATTTGATGCCTTTGGGAAACTTTCTTGGATTTGAGGAATGGGTTAGTGACATGGAAAATGTTGTTGTTCATGAAAGTGGTAAAGAGTAGAAGTAAATGGGTTGAGTTGGATTAAATGGAAACCTTGAAAAATGGTAGTAAATTGGGTGGAAAACCAAGTGGAAATGATCTAGGTTTAGGACATGATACTTTGGAATTAAATGAGTTAGAATGAAGTTAACAAGTTAGAAATTTCCTTTAGGATCACAAATAAAGCTCACTTGGTTAGAAAATTTGATTCGTGGAAATCATGTGATAAATGAATTAGGTTTACAACATATTTGGGTCTAAAATGATTTAGTATGTGAGGTATGAAGTTAGTAAGCTTTCTAGTTTCACACAAAACAAGGAAACTCGGTTGGGGAACAATTTGATCTAGCTATTGAAGGATTTCGCTTCTATTTTGAATGCGGGCTCGGGTCACGAGTCGTGCCACTGGGGCACGAGTCGTGCCTCGAGGGTGGGGACGAGTCGTGACTAGGGATAAAGGGAAGTCGTGCCTTCTTTGGGGACGCCGATTCGGGGAAGGTCGAGGGCACGAGTCGTGCCCTGGGGGACGAGTCGTGCCCTGGCCTGGTTTTTCACATCAAGTTTAGAGTTGTTCAAACCTAATCAAACTCGAACCAAAACGGAATCTCGTTAACCTAGATTAAAGTAGAATACTTTGGCTACACATTGACATCCTAAGTGATCAAAATGGAATTGGGGAAGTACTTTAAATGTTGCTTGGAAAGCGCTAGTTAACCTAGTTTGGTAACTTAGCAGAAATGATTCTAACTTGGTAAATTGAACTTGGATCTTCATAGAGGCCTTGTATTATTGTATAAAGACCTTGTAGGATGGATTGATGGTATTTCCTTACCTTACTTTGAGTTCATATACATTGGTTATATTATGCATAGTGTGTTGATTTATTGTTGCACTATGATATTGGTTGGACATGAGTATATTTACCATGTTGAGATATTGTTATCCCTTTTTGTGGATTGTATTCAAGTATCTATTATGTGCTTGATAATGTTGAATACTTGATATAGTATTGCTATCTTCATGATATGCTGTTGTAGTATGTATCCCTACTTTGGATCATACAATGTTTGGTTAAGCAAGTATGTTATTACTGTGCTTAGTTATGTAAATCCAGCTGGTATTGATTTAATTGTTTGTTGGGCAATGTTATGGATTTATAATGGCACCGAGCCGAGTTCATTATAATTCATACATTGCCGAGTTGGTCCCCCTTGTGTGGGATTTGTGGGCTAGCATCTCCTTTTGAGGTAGATGGTCTAGTTTTCACCGGGGATACGACTGTGTGTCCGAGTCCCCAGAGTGCTGTTATTGTTCATGGTTCCGGAACCGCTTCATCGACTGTTGCTGCTGCTCGGATGTGTATATCCTTTTGGAGATGAAACCTTGGCTCAGTATCCTTCTAAGTGTTACTTTATCGTACTTATGTGTTGTGATATATTCATGCTGAGCTGGTCGTTGTCTCCAACCGGTATGGGACGGTTGGCAGTGGAGCCTCTCGGGTTATATGAATATGTCTTTTGATGTGTTGCCATGCTACGTGTTGCATCTTGTATGGCATCTTGCTGCATCCATAATAGCTTGCTGAGATTTATTCTCACCCCTCTCCCTTTACTGTTTTAGATTCCGAGACAGGTGGACCGACCAAGTAAGGGCGGAAAGAAGTTAGGACTTGGTATTTTGGGAATTGTCGGGTTGTATATAAATTGGTGTAGAAAGTGTATTTTTGTAAAATTCACTTATGGAGTTTGTATTTATAAATCTTAATTTTATGTTATAACCGTTGTCTTTTTGTAATTAAAACAATTTCTTAATTTTAAAGTTAGTCAACTCTTTCTCCTTCGTGGAAAAGTATAAAAGTATTTTGAAAGGATAATAACAAGAGTATGTATGTTTGAAAGTTGAATAAAAGTTTTTAAAAGTTTAGGATGTTTGGGTTAGTTTGAGGACGCTCCAGCTCGGGACACGTGTAGGTTTCCGGGCCGGGGTCCTCACAGTTGGTATCAGAGCTCGGTTAGAATTCTCGGGGTAGAGTCTAGCTGAGTGAGAGTGTGTGGTAACTTACGTCGAGAGTATTATGCAGGAATTTGTTCAAAGACAGAAAATAATGTTGTCCAACCAAGGAATCAAGGAAAGGTGAGTTTTGGAAAGATAGATTTCCCCACCACCAATTGAGGTATTTTACCTGTCTCAGGAATTAGGGTTCATACTTTTATAAATCCTCGTGCATTCGTTCTCATGTGGCATTACATTTCATCTTTATGTGCATAATTGGCCTAAAAGTTGTTTTATGTGCTGGAGGTTCTACCCCTATGGGGCCGTGCCTCGAATCATCCTTAATTATCTTGGTAGTTGTGATTTAGTGGGCATGTGTTGCCGGTGGATTTGGTCGAGTACCAATCCATGAATCATCGTTATATTAATCCGAATTAATTGAGTAGTTGTTGTGTTTGAGGAGGACTGTCGCAAGAAGCGAGTCTCCTTATCTATGTTTGATTTACCTCCGTGTGTGATTGAGGCGGGTAAATTATAAATTGATGTTATGTCATATATGCGTAAATGTCGAAAGTATGGCCTAAGGAATGTGAAGGATTTTTTGATTGTGTGTTATAATTGATTTAGAAGAACCTTGAATTATCTCGTATGCCGATAGTGAATGAATTGGTAAACTCTTAGTTGAGGTTAGGTATATGACCTAATTAGGAGTGGTTTATAGTAGTATAACATGCGTGAGTATTTATACATTGGTGTCTCGTGGTAGAGACTAGGTATATGAGACTAGTATTGGAAGTGATAGTCTAAGTGAGATTATATGAGTTATAGAATGTCGCGAGTACAAGATCTTATAGAACTAGTATAACCTTGCCTTAGGTGTTATTAGTGGACTAAGTGGTGTTTTCTATGTGAGTTTCAAAAATGGGTTTTCATCAGGTATCATACCAGGACATTGAAGCTTTGAGTTGATATAAGGTACTATTTTAGTATTCGGATTCCTAGATAGAGGACACTAATTGGGATGATGGACTTGATGATTCATCTTGGGAAAGTATTTGATAAAGAAGATAATTAGCTTAGCGACACTCCGTAGGGATGAATTAGTACTATATTGAGGAAAGATGATACTTGGTGGTTAATTATAAGGTTATAGAGATCTTAAATAGGTAACTATGAAGGATAAGTATTCGTTAGCACTTGTTGACGATTTGTATGACTGATTTTAGAAACTAGTAGGATACTAAATGGTTATTAGTTGAATTTTTCGGAGTATTACAATTACAGTGAAATTTTGCTTTGAGGATATACTTAAGACAGCACTTATATCTAGCATGACCGTTTTGATTTGTGGATTGTGTATTAGTTTTGGGAAGGTAAATAGAGTAAATGCGAAGAAGTATAATAGATGCAGTTATTGGTGACTTATAGGATCAACTTCGGAAATGGGTAATGTATGTATATATGGTTTGTTTTGAGGAACGATTATCATTAATTGAGAATATAAAATGAGGGTAAATTTTATTGGAAGGCAAGATACTTTAGGATGATTACACCGTATAGGTTGACTTAGTTGCGCGACTCATATAAGGGATTGGTGTGATGCTTGGAAGATATTGACGTTATACGGATTTTGAGTTGTTGATGGTTATAGGGAGATAAGTTAGATTATACCGTTAATGTTTAATTGAAATTTGAGGATGATTTACCTAGTTTATAATCTTAATGATTGTTTTAGTGTTATTCATCGGAGATAGTAATAATGTTGCGAGATTGTGTTTTCTTGTAAGAGAATTTAATTCAAGATAAATATTATGAATGGTGGCTATACTATAATTAGAGGTCGAACAAGAGTATTATGTTGGAATTGTTTAATTGTGTTTTAATAAGTGAAGGTGTGTGTTGAACTTCGGTGTGAGCAATTGTGCTCTTCGGGGATAATTTGATTTATTAAAGTCAAGAAACCGTATTTGTGTACATTTAAAATCTGTGAGTAATTTAACTATCTGCCACTGTTATGGGACGGTTGTAGATACTTAAATCACTTGAGTTATTTTGTCAGCTTATCAACCTTTTGAAAATTTTTAAATTGTGAGTGGTTTAGTTAATTAAAACTGGTATGGGCCGGTTTTAAATAAATAAACCATTCGGGTCTCTTTGAATCTCTTTTATTTTATCCTTTGGAATTCTGAAAGATGTTGTAAATTTTTGAAAGACTTGATATTCTAAAGATATAAGTTGTACTGAAGTAAGTAAAAAGGTAACCTAGTTCCCCTATAATGATTAATTGTATTCAAGTTTTGATCCGAGAAATGATTTGATAATTGTGGGGTTATTATTGTGTTGGTCACAGTAGACTCGGTTTTTGTTTTGGGAGTTGGATCGGCTCCGTTGTGGGCGGCCAACCATTCAATTTGAATATTGATTTGTCACTAGTCCGGACATATTGGAATATTGAATGGTAATAATAGAATGTTGATGTTAGAAGATTTATTAAAATATTTAGAGTTCTAGGTTGAACTTGAGAGTTTATCACTATAAATTTTGTGATTAAGTTGCATTGGAAGGAAAGGAGGGTATGTTATTT
The DNA here is from genome assembly GCA_022495995.1 of Adenophora triphylla var. japonica. Taxonomy (NCBI): domain Eukaryota; kingdom Viridiplantae; phylum Streptophyta; class Magnoliopsida; order Asterales; family Campanulaceae; genus Adenophora; species Adenophora triphylla. The sequence continues at coordinate 168,612 of JAFEMH010003155.1, forward strand.
TGTTATAGAAGGTTGAATTATATTTTCTACCCGTTATTTATATAGCTTGACGAGATGTTAGTTATGAGAAAGGCTATGGGCGTGGTTATACTGAGGTTTATACTGAAGAGAGGGTTCGAGATGTTATTAATAAAGTCCTCACTTATGTTAGGGGATAGTTCGATTGTATAAAACTCATAGTGTTAAATGGATCGGATAGACATCGTTCGGGAAAGTCCTTTTGGGAAGGTAGGAATGCTATTAAGTTTAACCTTGTGAAAAGTTGAGGAATCATTACTTGTTGTTGATGATATGCTACGGGCATGTACAATGGATTTTAGTAGTCGATAGGTCCTACGATTACCAGTGGTTGGGTGCGTATAATAGCAATTATCATTCTAGCATTGAGATAAAACCGTATGGGGCATAGTTGGGAAGAAAACATCGATCTCTAATTTGTTGGGGTGAGTTTGGAGAAGCTTATAGGGTAATATCATATTATTATTGGAATTAGAAAATTTTTGAAGAATTACAACATTGAAGAGATTAGTTGGGAATTGAAGTCTGAGGTATACTGTAACCGAGGCGGGTTGATCTGTTAGGTAAGTGACGGTCAAATTCGGGACGAATTTTCTTTAAGGGGGAGTGAGTGTAACGACCCTAACCCTAGACACAATTTTAGTATAGCATTATATACTTTTAATATTTATATCAACCTTATGAGTTTATTTTATATCTGTAAATTTCTTATGTTAGGATAAAAATGATAAGGAAATAAATAGTGTTCTAAAGGAAAAATAATAATTAAAAATAAATAAAGTAATAGATTGGTGTGGTAATAAAATGGACAAATAAAATGTTGTTGGTTGGGAAGATATTTTAAATTAATGAAAGAAGTGTGTAGGGGATTTGTGAGTGGGGGACAAATCCCCCTAAAACCCTCCCCTTCTCTTCCTCAAATCCGGCCCCCCCCTTCCTTCTCCTTATCTAATTATTACTCCTCCCTCCTTCATCCTTACTCCTTCATCTTCTTCATTCCTCCATCCTTCCATGGAAACCCTTCTAAACCATTCTTTCTAAAATTCTATTAAATCCAAGCCTACTCCATTTGAAGATCCGGATGTACTTTTGGATTCGTGGAGTCAAGAGGAGCACTTTGAGCTTAGAAGATCATCCTTTCCTTCTAAAAATCTAAAGTGAGTTATTATGACCCTTCTTTTCTTTGAATGTTCATGAACTACTAAATATTGTTATTGTTGTTCAAATGATTATTTGATGCCTTTGGGAAACTTTCTTGGATTTGAGGAATGGGTTAGTGACATGGAAAATGTTGTTGTTCATGAAAGTGGTAAAGAGTAGAAGTAAATGGGTTGAGTTGGATTAAATGGAAACCTTGAAAAATGGTAGTAAATTGGGTGGAAAACCAAGTGGAAATGATCTAGGTTTAGGACATGATACTTTGGAATTAAATGAGTTAGAATGAAGTTAACAAGTTAGAAATTTCCTTTAGGATCACAAATAAAGCTCACTTGGTTAGAAAATTTGATTCGTGGAAATCATGTGATAAATGAATTAGGTTTACAACATATTTGGGTCTAAAATGATTTAGTATGTGAGGTATGAAGTTAGTAAGCTTTCTAGTTTCACACAAAACAAGGAAACTCGGTTGGGGAACAATTTGATCTAGCTATTGAAGGATTTCTGCTTCTATTTTGAATCTGGGCTCAGTCACGAGTCGTGCCACGGGGCACGAGTCGTGCCTGAGGGTGGGGACGAGTCGTGACTAGGGATAAAGGGAAGTCGTGCCTTCTTTGGGGACGCCGCATTCGGGGAAGGTCAAGGGGGCACGAGTCGTGCCCTGGGGGACGAGTCGTGCCCTGGCCTGGTTTTTCACATCAAGTTTAGAGTTGTTCAAACCTAATCAAACTCGAACCAAAACGGAATCTCGTTAACCTAGATTAAAGTAGAATACTTTGGCTACACATTGACATCCTAAGTGATCAAAATGGAATTGGGGAAGTACTTTAAATGTTGCTTGGAAAGCGCTAGTTAACCTAGTTTGGTAACTTAGCAGAAATGATTCTAACTTGGTAAATTGAACTTGGATCTTCATAGAGGCCTTGTATTATTGTATAAAGACCTTGTAGGATGGATTGATGGTATTTCCTTACCTTACTTTGAGTTCATATACATTGGTTATATTATGCATAGTGTGTTGATTTATTGTTGCACTATGATATTGGTTGGACATGAGTATATTTACCATGTTGAGATATTGTTATCCCTTTTTGTGGATTGTATTCAAGTATCTATTATGTGCTTGATAATGTTGAATACTTGATATAGTATTGCTATCTTCATGATATGCTTTGTTGTAGTATGTATCCCTACTTTGGATCATACAATGTTTGGTTAAGCAAGTATGTTATTACTCGTGCTTAGTTATGTAAATCCAAATTGGTATTGATTTAATTGTTTGTTGGGAAATGTTATGGATTTATAATGGCACCGAGCCGAGTTCATTATAATTCATACATTGCCGAGTTGGTCCCCCTTGTGTGGGATTTGTGGGCTAGCATCTCCTTTTGAGGTAGATGGTCTAGTTTTCACCGGGGATACGACTGTGTGTCTGAGTCCCAGTGCCGTTATTGTTCATGGTTCCGAACCGCTTCATCGACCTTCTTTGCTCGGATGTGTATATCCTTTTGGAGATGAAACCTTGGCTCAGTATCCTTCTAAGTGTTACTTTATCGTACTTATGTGTTGTGATATATTCATGCTGAGCTGGTCGTTGTCTCCAACCGGTATGGGACGGTTGGCGGCAGGGAGCCTCTCGGGTTATATGAATATGTCTTTTGATGTGTTGCCATGCTACGTGTTGCATCTTGTATGGCATCTTGCTGCATCCATAATAGCTTGCTGAGATTTATTCTCACCCCTCTCCCTTTACTGTTTTAGATTCCGAGACAGGTGGACCGACCAAGTAAGGGCGGAAAGAAGTTAGGACTTGGTATTTTGGGAATTGTCGGGTTGTATATAAATTGGTGTAGAAAGTGTATTTTTGTAAAATTCACTTATGGAGTTTGTATTTATAAATCTTAATTTTATGTTATAACCGTTGTCTTTTTGTAATTAAAACAATTTCTTAATTTTAAAGTTAGTCAACTCTTTCTCCTTCGTGGAAAAGTATAAAAGTATTTTGAAAGGATAATAACAAGAGTATGTATGTTTGAAAGTTGAATAAAAGTTTTTAAAAGTTTAGGATGTTTGGGTTAGTTTGAGGACGCTCCAGCTCGGAACACGTGTAGGTTTCCGGGCCGGGGTCCTCACAAAAAGAAAAAGGGATATGATGTAGATACATGCTACAGGCTGGTGGGGTATCCAGATTGGTGGGGAGAACAACACTCTAGGAACATGAAGGGACGAGGCGGAAATACTTCGGCTATGGGAAGATTCAATCCACGAGTCAACACGGTGCATACTAGCGGTGAGGGTGCTGCTGGGATGACAGATGATGATCGGGCTGGCTTGTTGGGGTTCACGCCTGAACAATGGACTCACTTCAAGGAGTATGTGCAGACAATTAATCTAACAACTGACCACACAACTGGGAGAATGAATGGTAAGACAAATAATGAACCTTGGCTAGTCGATATTGGAGTTAATCGACACATAACATGTAATATTGCTCTGTTGGAGACCGTACGACAGATTGAGGCTAACCATATAGGTTTTACTAATGGAAAATATGTCGTGGCCACGAAAGAAGGCGTGGTTGACATTGGAAAAGGACTGGTTTTAAAAAATGTTCTTTATGCTTCGACTTTCAATTGCAATTTAAAATCTATCTCTCAGCTGCTTAGTGATTCAAATGCTTTAGTGCACTTTTCTGACAAACAATGTGTGATACAAGATCGGGCCTCGAGGATGTTGATTAGTGCGGGTGAACTAAATGAGGGGTTATACTATCTGAGATGATCATCACAAGTTTGCAATGTCAAGGAATCCGGAAGCTACCAATTGTTGCATCAACGGCTTGGACATTCATCAAGTAAAGTGGTTGGTTTATTGCCTTTTATTAATTATGTAGCATTAACAAAATATTTTCTTGAAAATGATATTGAACATCATACTACTTGTATTCGCACGTCACAATAAAATGGGAGGGTTGAGCGTAAACATCGTCACCTCTTGAATGTGTCTCATGCCTTGATGTTTCAAGCCAAATTACCTGTAAAGTTTTAGGGTGAGTGTGTTTTGGCTGCTGGCTACTTGATAAATCGTACACCCTCGAAACTGTTACATGGAAAAACTCCCTATGAAATCATTTTTGGGAAACCACCTTCTTACCAAAATATCAAAATTTTTGGGTCTTTGTGTTACGTGCACTATTCTAGGAGGGACAATGATAAGTTTGCTAGTCGTAGTAGAAAATGTGTTTTCTTGGGATATCCATCTGGAAAAAAGGGATGGTTGGTATATGATCTTGATGAACACAAGACACTTGTCTCAAGAGTCAAGAGACGTTGTTTTTGTTGAGAAAGAGTTTCCTTTTACTAGGATGCGAACTGATTCAGAAGAAGCATACACGGATTCAAATATATTCCTTTGTCCAACAACTGATATGGACACTTGTGAGGAAGACATTATTGGTGTGACTACAAGGGTGCCTGGACAGTTGATAGAACAGTTGACCGAACAAGTGGCTGAACAACAGCCTGATCAACTGGCATGCAGTGATATGACTAATGTTGTGTCTGAACAACTGACAGAACAAGTGGTTGCACAACCAGTTGATCAGGCTATTGAAGATGTTGACCATCCTGTAGATGGTGAGATTTTGGGTCGAGGACAGCGCGTTAGGGTGCCTTCCACAAAGTATTCATCGACATAATATGTGTTAAATGGTAAAGTCATCCCCCCATCACGTTCACCTTCCCAACAAAAATCTTCAGGTACTCGTTATCCTTTGTCACATTTTGTTAACCACACTAAATTTTATGTGGCACATAGATGTTTCCTAGCAGCTATTGATTCAGGTATTGAGCCGAGGAATTTTGGAGAAGCTGTTAAATCTCCACAATGGTGTGAGACCATGAATAAAGAGCTTGATGCTCTTGACCAAAATGGCACATGGGAACTAGTTGACACGCCCATTGACAAGAAAGTAATTGACAACAAATGGGTATATAAGATAAAGTATAATGCGGATGGGTCCATCAAACATTACAAAGCCCGTTTGGTGATCTTAGGGAATCGTCAGGTTGAAGGAGTTGATTATAAAGAAACTTTTGCTCCAACAATCAAGACGGTAATTGTTCGAGTATTTCTCTCAATTGCTGCAGTTTGTGGTTGGGAACTACATCAAATGGACGTTCATAATGCTTTCCTCCATGGAGATCTCAATGAGGTGTTTATATGAAGATACATTTGGGTCATTCGTCTTCTTCTTTTGGTAAAGTTTGCAAACTCAAAAAATCGCTCTATGGTCTACGTCAAGCACCTCGGTGTTGGTTTACAAAACTTTCCACGGCTTTGAAGAGGTATGGGTTTATTCAGTCATGTTCGGACTATTCTCTTTTCTCATTCAAGACTTCCGCTGTTGAGATATATGTCCTTGTTTATGTTGATGATTTAGTCATTAGTGGTAATGATCCTAGTGCCATTTGCCACTTTAAATAGTATCTTAGTAAATGCTTTCACATGAAAGATCTTGGCCGCCTTAAATATTTTTAGGTCTTGAAGTAGAAAAGCATCCGGATGGTATTTTTCTCTCTCAGCATAAGTATACGCTTGATATTCTTTCTGAAACTGGATTTCTTGGAGCTCGTCCGGCTGATAATCCTTTGGAGCAAAATCATCGGTTGGCTCTCACTGAAGATGATGATTTACGTGATCCTGAGGCTTATCAACGTCTTGTAGGACGTCTTATATATCTCACCATCACACATCCGGAACTTTCATATAGTGTACATATTCTGGCACAGTTTATGACCAGCCCTAAGATAGCTCATTGGCATGCTGCTTTGTGTGTTGTACGATATCTTAAAGACCATCCCGGCCAAGGGCATTCTTCTACGTACAACTTCTAGTCTACAACTTCGTGCTTATTGCGACTCAGATTGGGCTAGTTGCCCACTTACTCGTCGCTCCCTTACTGCCTATTTTTTGTTCCTCGGAGATTCTTCAATATCTTGCAAGACCAAAAAGCAGACTACCATTTCTCGTTCGTCAGCTGAAGTCGAATATCGATCCATGGCTAATGCTATATGTGAGCTCAAATGGCTTCGTAGTCTGCTTGGTTCCTTTGGCATTATTCATAAGACTCCTATGACTCTTCTATGTGATAGTCAATCAACTTTACATATGGCTCAAAATCCTGTTCATCATGAACGTACAAAGCATATTGAAGTTGACTGCCACCTTGCGCGTGATGCTGTTCAACAGGTGTCATCACAACTCGCAAAGTTCACACTTCTGCTCAACTGGCTGATGTTCTCACAAAAGCTTTGAATGGTCGTCAATTTCAGATTTTACTCGGCAAGTTGGGTGTGTGCGATCTACACTCTTCAACTTGAGAGGGGGGTGTTGAGATATTGACGAGATTTGTCAATATCCTTTCCATATTAATAAATGTAATTTAGTTAGGCTAATATTTTCCTTTTCCTTGTTATCTTATTTCCTCATGTAAGATATGTAATTTAGGTAGACTTCTTCTTCAAGTAGGAAAGTAGAATATATAGTTGTGATATTATCCTAGTCAAAGTAGGAATATTGTGTATATATAGGGTTATATCAATTGTATTTCTTCAAGGAGTGAAATAATATTTTTCCCTGCAACATTCATACTACTGTTTTTGTTTTCCCCTGAAACTACCAATTTTTGCAAGCCAATTGCAGCTAGATAACATTCTCTACGCACAAAATTAATATGACAATCTCAATGTTTTCCCATAAGCACTCGGCAGTCCTCAATGATATTTCCAGCAGGATGGAAGTAGGTATCAGCTGTTTGGATTAGATCAGTTTCCGGTTGGACTTTTAAATCTCTCATGCTCCATGCAAGTTCCTTTCCTTTCTCAAATGGCTTTGAGTTCGGCCTGCAATATAGAGCATATTTCAATCCCTCCCGTGAAGCTCCCAACCATTGACTTCATCATTTCTGAAAAGTTAAATTTATAACGGTTGTTATTCACGTTATAGCATGTGCCCCTATGTCGTTAAAAAATTGACGTTTTCGTTTACGGAGTGAGGATATTGCAAAAATCGTGTACTTGAATAAGGTTATTGAAAGAAAAAAAATTCAATGAGGACATTTCAAAAACATGATTTCTTTTGTAGCCAAAATATGGGGTTTGCTTTGTTTGTTTATAGGATATAATCCCTCAATCACAACAAAATGAATGTCTAAAACACTTTCAAATTCGCTCTTGATAACTTTAAAAATGTAAGAAAGATATAGAAAATAATAAATTTAATAATTATGAGGGACCAATGTGGGAGAACAAAAATAAGAAAAATCATGAGCCATAAAAAAATTAAAAAAACATTGTTATACAAACACACCTATAAATGGATCATTCAGTCAAGAGTCACATTAAATATCATCAACCACATTATTAAATATATGGACCATATTTTCTTTTGTGGAAAGTCAATTTAAAAAAGAAGGAGATGCAAAAAGTTGACTTGACTCATTATAATTGCAAACTTTATTTTCTACATTATCCAACTTTTGAACCCAACTTTGAAAGTTTTTTTTTTCTTTATTTTACTGATATGAAGCCATCATCTAATGATTTTTTTCTCAAAATATTCCTTTTTAAAAATATAATTCCCAAAATAACAAATCTTCCAAACTATTTGTCAAAATGTTCTTTTTTTTTAAACTCGCTAAATGGTATATCGAGTTTGACTTTTGTCCACTGATCAAACTCGCCAAATTGACTTGACTCAGTGTAATTGCAAACTTTATTTTCTGCATTATCCAACTTTTGAACCCAAAGGATAGATAATAGGCTATGGGTATTTTTGCTATTTATAATTACTTATGAAGTTTTTGGTAATATTCGTTTCAATACAAAAAGTTTTCATTAGATTAGAATAGGTATATTTTTGTAAGTTCACTTAGTTTTGTGGGAATTTTTGATAGAAAACCCTAATTTTAATCAATTTATTATTTACTTGACATAGTTTTCCCATAACATTGGAAAATGCACATCAAACTAAGAAACAAAGAGAGTAACATATATCAGAAAAGGGAATTGGTAAAATAATCATAAGATGCAAATACACACACGCGCGCGCGCACACACACACACACACACACACACACACACATATATATATATATATATATATATATATATATATAGACACTTGAACATGGGAGGTTATGGGTTCTACTCCCACCAAACAAACTTACTTTTAAATATGTTGCCAAAGGATGGATGGGGCCGGCCGGAGGAGTTGCCGGAATGATCGCTGACCGGAGGTAGTCGGAGGCATCGACGGCGACAGCGACCGACGGAGGTTGGAGGCGGTGTTGCCGGAATGATCGCTGACCGGAGGTAGTCGGAGGCATCGACGGCGACAGCGGCCGACGGAGGTTGGAGGCGGTGATCATAGGAGGTGGTGGTGGTGGTCGGGAAAGGGGAGGTAATGGTTTTCTTTTTCCTTTATTTTATTGATATATGAAGCCAACATCTAATCATAATCATAGCTCACTATATAGGCGAGCTTCCTCATGAAAGCTTTGAAATTTGAAGCAAGGACAGTGTCATCAAACTATAGGCCAATGCCTCTTAATATAATTTGGACCATTATAATTGGAAATCTTTCCCATTGTATACATTATCAAACGTGTTAGATCTGACAAATAATCATATTCAAGACCATTTTGATTTTTTTGGTACATTAGAAAACAAATATGATTTTTTGTTACCATTATTACCTCCTAATTTATTTATTTTTAGTTATTTAATTTAACAAATTTATGCGTCTCAAGTAAAATTCAATTGCACATACAATAATTAATTAATGAGGCTTTGACCAATAAGTCCCTTAGATAAATGAAAAAGATCAATAAAACCACACATTTTCAAAACATACCAATAAATCCCTAAAATTTCGCTGGACCAAAATGCCCCTCGCCACATACACGCGCGTGCGCACTTACTCTCTCTCTCTATACGTTTTAACTCTCTCTCTCTATACGTTTTAGCCAGCACTTACTCTTTCTCTCTATACGCTTTTTCTTCTTCTCCTTTCTTTCTCTCTCCTTTTCTCTCTCTTCCTTTTTTTTTCTCTTAAATTTTTAAAATGCAATATCTCAAAATCTAAAAGTCGAAAAAATTATCTGAAATCACTGTTTTAATCGCATCGCCAAGACGAATCAAATAAGTTTACTCATCATATATTTCAAATTTTATAAATAAAATAAAATTATTTTTCAACAACTGTGAAATAGACTTCACTGTTGTTCTATAAAAGAATGACATAAAAACAGTGAAATCTATCACACAGTTATGCATAATAACTGAGATCATAACTGAGAAATTGACCTCACAGTTGTGCACAAACAATCATAACTGATAAATTAACCTCACAGTTGTGCAAAAACAATCATCAACAACTGATAAATAACGGGTAAACCATTTCACATTCATAAATAACTGTGAAACTGACCTCACAGTTTTAGAAGTGTGAAAAACATTTCACACTTATTCACATCTCAACCAACAACTGTGAAATAGACCTCACTGTTGTGCATAAACAATCATAATAACTGAGAAATTGACCTCACAGTTTTAGAAGTGTGAAAAACATTTCACAGTTATTCACATCTCAACCGACAACTGTGAAATAGACCTCACTGTTGTGCACAAACAATCATAATAACCGTGAAATAGACCTAACTGTTGTGCACAAACAATCATAATAACTGAAAAATTGACCTCACAGTTGTGTACAAACAATCAACAACTGTGAAATAGACCTCACAATTTTAGAAGTGTGAGAAACATTTCACACTTATTCACATCACACCCAACAACTGTGAAATAGACCTCACAGTTGTTCTATGAAAGAATGACATAAAAACAATGAAATTGACCTCACAGTTATGTACAATAACTGTGAAATAGACCTCATAGTTTTAGAAGTGTGAGAAACATTTCACACTTAATCACATCACACCCAACAACTGTGAAATAGACCTCACAGTTGTTCTATGAAAGAATGACATAAAAACAATTGAATTTAAAATGTAGTGTTTTTATTGGTAAATTACACCCTATCTCAAGGTCTTGGTAAAACTGAGATGTGCTTCTGTTATAACTTTAAAGATATTTAAATTTAGAAAATGTGTCATATATATCTCTTTGTTGATCCAAATTTCCTGTTGAGATCTTGAAAGTTATAGTTACCTGGATGATGCTTTTGATACTACTTTAAAACATTGCAGATTATGTATTGCTACTCAAAGAATTCAAGGTGTGCGTTCCCCGCACATCTCTGGTTGACTGGCTGCCAGGGAGAAATGGGAAGCCAATTGGAAAAGATTCCGGGGTTTGATAGGTGGATAATTGAGAAGGAACGAATTGTGCCCTCTTCTTTCATTGCACCAAGCCGTGTTCATTCTTTGTATTCATTTGTCGGCGTTTTAAGAATCCCCTTGAGCACTTATGTTTTTTTTTTGTTAGTAAGATGCTACCATCAAATTATACTACACAATGGCAGCAGAACAATCTCAAATCAAATCCGTTGAGGAAAGCCCACGAAAACCTCCCCTAGTAAAAGCCCAAAAAGGTGCTATAGAGACCACGTTGTCTCTAAAAACTCTAGAATTTCTGTCATTACACAAACACCATAAAACTGCAAGCACCACACTATCCGTTAACAATGTCGCATCGCCATTTTCTCCAAAGCCTCGAAACACTCTTGTGAAGGAATGACACCACAGGTTCTGACTTATCCATGTTTCCCCAGCCTTCTCAAACAGATATCTGATTTCATTACTATCAGAAGAACCAATGATATTCTACAACCAATTTTTACAACAGTAAAGACAAAAGATATCCAAAAAACACTCACTAGTTTAACATCAATGCAGCATCATAATGCTTTTGAAAGCTCACGATTCTACCGTGTTACCAAGCACGAAGGAGAAGAGCTCACGAACTGGAGAGTTCGACCAATCCAATGTCCGTTTCATACCCATTAACAGGCAACTTCAAGTCCCTCAAAACAGTGAATGCCGCGGCCATTCGAGTTTTTGGTACTTCATAACAGAACCCTACTGCACACAGTCACTTTCCCTTCCAATTCAAACACCCATAGAGTTTTTGATACTTCATAATGTAACCCTACCGCACAGTCACTTTCCCTTCCAATTCAAACACCCATCTTGTATTTCCCTCTTCTAAATCCAAAAGGCTTACTTTTTTCATCAAAGCGGAGAAAAAACAATAGCCAAGAAGGTTTGGTCACTAGTTGATGAAAAAAAAATCGAAATTCAGCCGACCAGTGCCGATTTCCATAACCAAATTCGGTTATACCCAAATGATTTTCATAAACAAATTCAGCTACACTCAACCGATTTCCATCAACAAACTCGGCTACACCCGTCCTAAATTTGCTACGAGATCTGGGGAGAATAGAGAGAGGAAGGATGAAAGACCGAGAGTTGGGGGAGGCGACTTACCAGAGAAGAAGAACGGCTGGAAAGGATTGGTTGCCGGCGGTTGGAGCAATGGAGCTGGGGAGGTAATGCTGCAGTTGGAGTTGGAGCAGTGGAGAGAGCCCTCGAAGCCATGGAGCTCGCCGGTGAACGGATTTGGGTTTTTCATATGTTTGATTGAGAATAATTGGTGTTTGATTTCACGGTGGTGGGGGTATTCTAGCCATGGAGCTCGCCGGTGATGGAGAAGCTGGAACAAGGATTGCCGATGGTGTGGAGAAGATGGAATTGCGTAGGGATGGATTGGAAGAAACGGATTGCGGATAGAGAGAGAAGAGAAATTACTCATAGAGAGAGAAAGGGAATGAGCGAGGGAGGGTAGTTTGGTCATTTAAATTATTATAAATAGTCTAAGGGACTCTACGGTCGTTTTGATTTGGACTCTTGGATCCTAAGGTAAAATTTGAAATGTATTGTTTTTATTGGTAAATTCCACCCTATCTCAAGGTCTTATTGGTAAAAATCCCTTAATTAATTTTAAATGTTACCTATTTGTATTAATTATTCTCCTCTTTGTAGGCACCCATTCTGAACCCATCGGAGCAGAGTTATACAACTCTAAGTCTCGCCTTTGAGTCAGGAGTAGAAATCCACTATTTCGTCATGTTTCGTTATGTTTTGACTAATGACCGTTAGTTTGGACTAAACTGCATACGAGATAACGAGGGAATGACAGAATTGTTCATTGAGCAGCCTTGTCCCGCGCGAGACATGGCGTGTCTCTCGCGAGACTAAGCCTTCTGCAGGATGTGCAGAATCGGTTCCCTTGTCGATTTCAAACTCTTTTCTTGATAAATCTTATCAAATCAGGTTCTCCAATGATATTTGAGTTCTGGAAGCTTCCTAGTGTGGAATCCCAATCCACCTTTACCTCTTAAACCCCTATAAATATTTGATGATTTCTAGTATTTCAGAGGTCGAAAATTTCGGAGGTCCCTGATCCCCGATCAAAAAACACAATACACACACTTTGTTGGTTTCTTTCCCTGAAAGATTCCTACAAAATCACCCTAAATCACCTAAAGTTTGTTTATCAACCTGGTTGATCAACAAACATCGAGATTCAAGTCAATGATTGAGGCGAAACTCTGTCCGCAACAAGATTCAAATCTAGGATTGAGTCGAAACTCTGTCCGAATCTCTCCTAAAACAAAAGGTAATCTTCCTTCTTTCTTTATTATTCTAATTGATTATTAGAGTGGTATAGCATATTGAATCTAAGATCAGCCTAGAGCCTTTCCAAATCATGAGGACGATCTCGAAGCAATTGATCCTATATTCCGTTTAACGTAGTTAAATGGATGCCTTTTATCTATTTATTTAAAAATGCTTTTACTTGAAAATCCCCCTTTAGCAAGACCGATCTCTGGATTGGGTGGATGCGGTGCTCCTTGACCTTCCAAATCCATCACTTAAGCCCCGAACCCAAAATCTTTTCAAAATGGTTTTTCTATATTTCCAATCAATAATATAGGTGGCGACTCTAAAACAAAAAATAAAAGTTCGGAAAGCATGAATTTTCCGCGCATCGCTATAGTTTGGCGACTCTGCTGGGGACTTGCGTCAAAAAGGGGGATTTTCAAATAAAAATCGTTTTCTTATTCAGTTTCAGGCTAGTCTCGCACGAGACAACTCTTTGTCCCACGCGAGACAAAGCTTCGGTAATCTGTTTGTTTTCTGATTTTCCTTGTTTGTCTCGAAATCCGAGATATGATTCGAACATGTAAGGGGAATTCCAGATTACATTATTTACAGAGTTCTTTCATCTTAAGGCCTCCCTTAAGATGTAGGACTCGAATTCGTATTTTGTTTAAATATTGATTATTATTTGAACTGCGTGCGATTGGGTTTTGATTAAAGTCCGATCCATTGGGGATTCGGGAGTTGTAATTAAATTATTTCTTTCTCTCTCTATCCTTTATGTGAAACTACGACGGTCTGAGTCTTCCTAATTTGGGAGAAACGTAGGCAACCACTTGTGCGGCCATTATCTGTTTTCTTTTGTTTTCAAAAAAAATCTTTATATTTTTTCTCTATCACCTAGATTGACTCTCACACACGTGCACTCATATTATAACTGTCATTGCACTACATACCCCGATTAACTCGGGACCCACACTAAGGACGAATGACGGTAACCACCTAGTCGCCGGTCTCTCCGAAGTTGGATCATCCCACTCCGCGTATTCAATCCACCTAGATTGTCATATCACGGGGAGCCTAGCCTTCCAGCCCTGCATCGCCACATATCATGTAGTATATTTTCTAGGATCACTCCGTGACCGATCAGTTTTGACTCGGTGATCTTTTCTTTCTTTGACCAAAATAAAGCTATGTGAAATCTATAAATATATCAAAGCAAAGTCGTTCCTAAATATAGTAAGTTGGAGCCTAGAAATGTCACTTTCAAGTTGGCTGATTTGGGAAATTATGTAGGGGTATTTCATCATTTGACATGTGTTATTCTTGGAAGTAGCAGAGGCTATCAGTATTTGATTGGTAAATATTGTCAAAATCAAGGGCAAATCTGTCATTACACATTAACAAAATTTAGATAGCAGTAACAGTGAGGGTGGTTGTCGTGGTGGGCGGTGGAAAGGGGTAGTTGGTTTGGGGCGGGTTTGCTGAGAATTTGAGGAAGAGAGAGAGAAGGAGGAGTTGTGTTCATCGGCCGGAGAAGATATGGATGGATGCTTTTCGATGGCTGCCGACAAATATGGAAAGGCAATAAAGGAGGTTAGCAGATTCGAGGAGATGGTGGATCTGGTGTAGAAAGGGAGATGTTGCTGGCCAGAGTTGGGAGCGCATGTGGCTGTCGTCGATAATGGAGAAGAGAGGTTGAATTTTGTTCTGGTCCGATTGTTCCGATGATGCAGGGAAGGAGATAGACGGTTGGGGCTTGGGTTGAATTGGGGAATAAATTTTCCCTTTTAAAAAAAAATACTTAATTGCCCTAGCTACTTTTATTCTTTTTTTTTTTTTTTTTTTTTGTCTTTTTTTATGTAATGAATAATGATTAAAATATTTTTTAACTTATTGTATATTAAAAGAGTGTATAATAAATGAATATATTTAACACCAAATTAAATATTTTGAATATTTTTACTTTAATGATTTAAATTATATTTTTTTCATTTTAATTATTTGAATATTTGAATGAAAATTAATTTTAAATGTGAGTATTATTTAAATTTTGGGCAAATTGTGAATCGTTAACATATCTTTGGTCACTTTGGATAAGTGCTCGCGAAATAAGAATTGTACCCATTTAAAAGTCATGTGCACGACAAATGATTTTCATTTCATAAAAAAACAATATTTTTTAATTTTTACACTTGTAAGAAATTGACAAACTTATTAATCAAATTGACACATTTTAAAATCAAGTAGAGTATTGCAACAGTGTAAAAACTTAGTTATCAAATTGCAGTTTGCCCTTTTTTATTGTCAATTTGAATAAACTTTTAATAATAATTTAACTTCGTCTTATTCATTTTCAGAAAAATCTAAAACTTATTATTAATACACAATTTTAAAATTATTAATAACAAGTTTTAAATTTATTACAACAGATAAAACGAACTTAAATTAATATTTAAAGTTGACTCAAAATAAAAATTAAAAAAATAAAATTTACTTTTGGAAAGGTAGAGAAGTTTGGATCAGACTTCTCGTTAAACTTACCGCTCGAGATATAGACTACTTGAGAGAGGCGGGTTTCATAGAAGGGGGTTGACCTATCGGGGGATAGACTTTGTGAAAGTTGATTTTGTTGTAGACAATTGGCTAAAGGCAAAGTTGGTGTCTAGTAAAAATTCAACTAATGAGTATGGATTGTAACATCCATTAGCCTTAAACACATAATGAATGACATTATGTAACTACCTAATATTTACTACCAAAGTTAATAGCCTTATTGAATTGGTGAGTAATGAGATAGAAATTACAATTGTGAGAATATAAACTATCATCCACAATTTACTAAAGTAAAGAGAAGAGAAAAAAGGAGAGACAAGAGAAATGAGAATAAGAAAAATGCATATTTTCTTCTTGGTCATTTGATGTCTTTCTTTCATGAAAATGATGGTGATTTTGTCCAAGCATAATGAGATTCGCCGGAGATTCTAGTGTGCAAGAATAGTCCGGTCCGTCCCTTTTATCCTGGGAGGCGAACGTCCAAAACAACCTTAAGCACAACTCGGTGAGGGGGCGAATTTGTCTTAAAGAGAGTGTGTCACACACGACTCGAACAACATCAAGAAGATCATCAAACGAATTTTCTCCTACGATTTTTTCTCTTTGTCTATGTTTTATTGCTATTTGTATCATTTAATATATTATAATCTTTTCTCTTTTTTGTGCTTTTGTAAGATTTTGTCTAAACAATTTCAAGTACCCAAGTCATTACAAGGATCAAACTAGCTCATATATACCAATGAACATTGTTGCCGCTTTACACAATGATAAAAAACATGAGAGGCCTAGCAGTTAAAATGCAGAAGACAGTACCTTATGTAGGATAAGAAGTTTTGAACTTCTTCTTTTTCATATTTAGAGCTTTAGCTTGTTTGTTTGGATTTTTTTCGGTATATTCTAGAATGTTTGAACCTTTTGTGTCCATGCTAGTTTTTTTTATCTTTAGGCTCCGTTTGTTTGGGGGAAAATGTTTTTCGGAAAACATTTTCCTCATTTTTCGGTGTTTGTTTCGCACCAGAAAATGGGAAAAACTTTATTTTTATCTTATTTTCCGAAAAACATTTTCATTTTCCGGAAAACATTTTGCCGAAAATCATTTTCCAGAAAATGTTTTACGCTAAACAAACGGAGCCTTAGTATCATTTTTTTTTTTTTGTTCGGAAGTTCTGTTTCATATGTTACGTACCTTCGTCGCTGAGGGTCAACTTAGCCCTTGGTACGGATAGTCCGCGTGCTCCTTGATACCTACTGTTTCAGTTTCTTCTTTGTACGAGTATCTGAGTGTTCGCTATCTCTGACCTGTGAGTTTGTTGACTTTGCAGAGTGGAAGAGGTGGAAGGGACAGAGTACGCAGGGACTACCCTCCAAGATCTGAGAAGAAGAGTCATCGTGGTCGAAGCAGTGCGCCACTGTCAAGACACCTTTGGGTGGGAAATTTAGTGCACAATTTATCTGAGAGAATGTTGGCTGATCACTTCTTACTGTTTGGTGAACTTGAGATTTCTCAGTGCCTTTGAACATCCACTTTCATCGGGTGGCCGGGCTTTTCCGGGCTTTTCATGTTCGGGCCACATGAACCTACGGGCCTACCGGGCCGGGCCAAAGAGACCCGATTTTTTCGAGCCTTCTAATTTGAGGCCCAGACCCTTAAAAAATCGGTCAGACTCGATTTTGACACCTCTAATATACATGCACTCAAGACTTTTTTACACCTGACTGTTCTGCTACACTAACACCGACACTTAATATATATGTCGGCACTTTTTACATTGGCACTTTGTTCACTAACACCCACTTTGTTACACTAACACTGGCACTTTTTACACTGGCACTTAATATACATGCACTAGCACTTTTTTACACTGGCACTTTGTTACACTATCACTGACACTTTTATTACACTGGCACTTTGTTACACTAACACTGGCACTTGTTTACAACGGCACTTTGTTACACTAACACTGGCATAACGGGGGAAAACAAAACACGTTTTTTCTAATCTTAAGAAAAAATGCGTTTTTGTAAGATTTTGGCATATATTAATGTTTCCAAAATATGTTTTAATTATATTAACTTTTTTAGTTTTTTTTTTCAAAAAATAGATGATAATTATTTTATTTTATTTTATTATTTAAAATAAACAAATTTAACTTTCTATCCTTTTAATTTGAATTTCACTAAACACGTTAAAAATAAAATCAACTTCAAACTAACAAATTTTGTTAATAACGTGCATGACACATGTGACTTAATAGACTTTTCTAACGATTTTCATTAAAAAGCTTTTAATTGTCAAGTTTTTTACATATTAAACCCTGATATGATTGACCCCCTCAAGTTTCGGCTAAACTGTCATTTGCCCTTAAAAACAGTGGAAGTACTTAAGGTTCTAAAAAGCGATAGGTGGCGGAGCCGGGCCTATCGCATAGAGATACCGGCGGGGTCGAGAATTTTGACAAAAGGTTATAGAGCATATGAAAATTATAAATGTATTCCATCATCCACAAAATAAACTAAGGTCAAGTCAAATTAAATCTCGTGTCATTTGTTTTCATTTTCAATCCTTTTAAAACGAAGTCGTTTAATGGCAACAAAAAAATTACTTGGACCGCTCGTCTAGCCCCGCCTAAATCCGCCCAGGCTCGCCTAAATTCGTTCACACCGCCTGATCGGCCAATACTGCCAAAAACGCCTAGACCCGCATAGAACCGTCAAGGCGCCTAACACCTAGTTTGACCGCTTAATAAAAAGTCACGGGGCTTAAGTCGGCCTATCACACTTTTTAAAACACTAACAATTTGTGGGCGCCCATAGGGCTGTAAACGAGCCGAGCCGAGCTTTGAAGTTTCGAGTTCGAGCTCGTATAAAAGTTATCGATCTCGAGTTTTTCTCGAGCTCGAGCTCGAGCCCAGTAGTATAACTGTTCAAGCTCGGATCGAATCGAGTTTCGAAATTTTCGCGAGCTGTTCGCGAGCTGCTCGAACTCGAGTATTAACGAGCCGAGCTCGAGCTTGGACTTATTTTTTGAAAAAATCTGAAATCAAACGAGCTTTATCGAGCACAAATTCGAGTTGTAATCGATCTCGAGCCTAAACGATCCGAGCTCGATCTCGAGCCTAAACGAGCCGAGCTCGAGCTCAAGCTTTGTCTTTGTCACTAAATATATATATATATTTAACAAAAATTCATAATTCATTATATTTTTGCAAAAAGGTTTGAAATAAATAGGAAAAAAGTTTTATGATTTTTTTTCGATTAAAAATTAAGTTTTCAAAATGACCCTTGATTTTAATAGTCTTTAAAAAAATAAAGTATCACTTTAAAGTGATAAATTAAAAATTAAGAAAATCAAGTGGGTATACTCTTCATTACTAATAAAATAATATTTTATCATAATAATAATTTTTCTTTCAAAAAATAATAATTGAATAATATATAATAAATAAATATTATGATAATAATATAGAAAAAATACTTAAAACAACAAAATAAATTAAACTTTTAAGAAATATTAATATACCTAAGCCTTGAATTTCGCTCTAAATCCTAAAACAATAATGCCTAAAAATATAATTTATTGATAACAATAATTTAATAAATTAAACTTCTGAAAAATATTAATATACCTAAGTAAGAATTGATATTAATAAATTATACAAAAAATACTTAATAACAATAATAAGAATTTAATCTTTAAAAGAAATATTAACAATGCTTATTACTACATCCCAAATCTCATATGCTTATATCTCAAATCCTAAACCCTAAATCATATACATATATCCCAAACCCTAAAAATATGATTTATTGATAATAAGTAATAATTGACATTTCTTAACTTTTTTATATAACTTTTTGTAAAAATTTTCAGTACTAACTAACATCTCAAATAGTTTTATTTATTCCAAAAAATAAAAATAAAAAAAATAAGTAAATGCTATTGTCTGTCTCTTTTTTTTCTATTATATACTTTCATTTCTTTAAAAATTCTTAACTTTTTTTATATAACTTTTTATAAAAAAATTCACTACTAACTAACATCTCAAATAGTTTTATTTATCCAAAAAAAAATTTAAAAAAATTAAAAAAGTAAATGCTATTATCCGTCTATTTTTTTTTCTATTATATTTAAATAGTTAATTATAAGTACAATGATATATACTCGTATTAAGTATATTTATTATTTTGATGAAAAGATTATTATATTAGGCAAATATATGTGCATTTGAAAAGATTTTTTTTTAAATGTCTATTGTATATACAATCTCTATATGGTTTCATTATGAAAGCACAAAATTTTTAAATTAATTTTAATTATTGTACAATCTATATGGCTTAATTCATTTTGAAAATACAAATATTTTTAATTATGTTTTGTTTACAATGTAAGGAAAATATAAATTAATTATATTATTTTTTACATACATATATTATATATTATACATGTATTATATGTATATTTATTTATTACAAATGTAATTATTGATTCGAGCTTAACGAGCCGAGTTCGAGCCCGAAGTATTAAAATTCATTCGACCTTTTAACGAGCTTAACCGAGCCGAGCTCAAACGAATCGATCTCGGACAGAGCTCGTTGAATATACGAGCCGAACACGAGCCGACTCGAAAAAAAATGAGCTTCAAAATCAATTCGAGCTAGAGTTTACCTCAAATTCACTTGAACTCGAGCTTTTTACGAATCGAGCCCGAGCCAAGCTCAAGGCGACTCGTTTCGTGTAACAGCCCAACACAACACAAGGCACCCATATAGCTTCTCTTCTTAGGGAAGTAAGGGGGCATTTTGGACTATTGAATTTACGCTTGAATTAATGGGAGTATTTAAAAAGTGTGATAAATAGCAGGTTCCGTTGGTCGTGTTTTTCTAGACCGGGCAATTGTAAACATTTTACTAGAAACGAACGATAGTCGTAACCCTAGCTAGGGTTTTCTCGTTCCGGCCGATCAAACCTCGAATTTACGCTCGCTTCACACACACATACTCAAATAAGCGGAAGAATTCAATCACGTAGCCATGTACGGATCGAGGGGGTAAGTCCATGGAACCCGATTTTTTCTTTAAATATTCTGAATCTATATATTATTGCAACAATTCGTGCTCGTTGATGTTTGATTTCGGATTCGTTTTGTTTATGGATTGATTCACGCTTGTCTCGTTGATGTGTTTTTTTTGTTTAATTCGTTATTTTGTAAATTAAGAATGAACAGAAAAAAGATGAATGCGTATGTTTTTGAGGATTCAATTTTGATTTGATTTTCTCATGCCTGTTTAATTGTGGTCGCGAATTGGTTAGCTAGAAGGTTCTTTGTAGATTTATGGAAACCTAGGTTGCTTTTGCCAAGCTAGTCCATTGTCCTGTTTATCAGGATTTATAGATGTCAGCCTGTTAGTTAGAGATACTGGGGTATGTGGCCATTTTCCATTGGATTACACGAACGGAACAGGCACTAGTGTTTGAGCCTTTGAGGGGGTTAATGAATTTGTTAAATTCGGTTCTTGAAGCTACATAATAACAACTTGATTTTAGATTTCTAGATCCTCTTGATTAAATTCGTTTACCGCTATTAAGACTACTATCGTGAGAGGAGGGGGGGGGGAGAGGAAACTGTGAAGGAAACCCAATAGTCATTTGGTTCTGGAACTCTTTAATTCTGGAGTGGAATTGAGATTTTTCCTCTGTTTTTTTTCCTTTTTTTTTTAACATTCGAACCAAGGAATTGGCATTGTTGGACTCCCTTAATAGGCCTTAGGATCCAATTGTTATCCATTTTGTTCCCTTAATAGAGGTGGTCTTCAAGATGAACTTGCTTGGACGGCAGGACCTATAGAAGCTTGGTCTCTACTCTACCTTCCTAGGAAGACCTGTAAAGTGTATTATATCCTAAAAAACTATATTCCTGTCCAAGGCAATTGGAATGTACTTTACCCTCTGGTACAAGTTGTTGTATATGTGGCTTATCTAAATCTCAAAAGTTCTTATTCTACTCATAAAGTTCTTAACAAAACCAAGCTTCACCAATTGACAATCCTGTGAAATTCTGGAAAACTGGCTGGTTTTGGGAATGTAGTTGGAAAAGGAATCAATAAACTATGAAATTACTGGGTGGTAAAGTTGCTATTATGGTCATTGCCAAGGTCTGCTATCCAACATCGTACACTACACCTTCTGACTTATCTGAAAACGATTTAGGGATAATTATCTTGAACTGGTGTTGAAGCATGTCCATTTCAGAGATAGGAAGTCAGTCGAGCACTTGGGGGCTCCAGTGGGTTGAGTCAAGAGCAACGTGTGTCATCTTCTAGGATTTTGTTCTAAGTGAGTGTACTAAATTAATGAAAAGCCAAGAGTTTTCTGCTTCTAAGTTGGTGAAATGTCTTCCAGTTTTAATCTTAGTGAAATTTCACCTTCCGAACAATCTTGCTATATGATTGCATGTTTATTCTAAATCATATTGTTGGGTCATGAAAATACTTTGTTTGTACTGGCTTTTATTTAGTGATTAAAATAAAAACTTGATACTCGGTGGCTCACTGTATGAAATTCTTCTCATTAAATGTTTGGTGGGTGCATATGTTTGATTTATATCCACTACGACGTTTTAATGGTGTAGAAGATGTGTCTATGTCAGTGATAAAATCTCTATGTTCTTGGTTTTTCCATGTACCTACTCATTGGTCTTTCCTGAGGGCATTAATTGAGTTGAGGTGTGTCGCGAAATAATTTGGTTTTGCGTGGTGTCTTTTCTATGCTTATGTTGTGTTTATTAAAAAATTCATCAGCAATTTATATGGTAATGGTTAATAAGAGGGTTAGGCGTATTTGAAGAAAAAAATTGCTTTGACAAATAATGTAGAAATAACTAAGCTAGCTTTAGGAATACATGGGTTGGGATTGGTTTTATTAACAAGGTTTAGTGGGGGATTTTCCTTTTTCTTGGGTATGAATAAATGAAGGGCAATGTATGGGAGCGGGGGGGTTTCAGACTACGAGATCGGCTCAAAGAGACCAAGAATGATGGAATCAAATCCCTACTTCGCAGTGAGCAGCGGTTCAAGTGGCTATCAAAGCAGTTACCAGTCATACGGCCGCTATGGCGGTGGTGGATTCCAGCCCTCAACGTTTCCCGTGGTTCGTTTGAGGGGTCTTCCTTTCAACTGCACAGACATTGATATCTTCAAATTCTTTGCCGGATTTGAGGTCGTGGATGTGCTGCTGGTGAATAAGAGCGGTAGGTTTTCCGGGGAGGCATTTGTAGTCTTTTCAAGACCCGTGCAGGCTGACCTAGCTCTGCAGAAGGACCGACAGAACATGGGGCGGAGGTACGTGGAAGTTTTCAAGTGCAAAAGGCAGGAGTATTATAATGCAGTGGCTGCAGAAGTGAACCACGAAGGCATCTATGACAATGATGATCAGGCAAGTCCCCCTCCAGCAAGATCAAAGCGGGCCCACCAAGACAAAGAACATTTGGAGTACACGGAGATACTGAAGATGCGTGGGCTCCCTTTCTCTGTGAAGAAATCTGAAATTTTGGATTTCTTCAAGGACTATAAGCTCGTAGAAGGTAAAGTACACATTGCTTGCAGACCAGATGGGAAGGCTACCGGAGAGGCTTTTGTAGAGTTTACATCAGCAGATGAAGCTAAGAGAGCAATGTTGAAAGACAAGATGTTAATTGGGTCCCGTTATGTTGAGCTGTTTCCTTCGACACCAGATGAAGCTAGACGGGCAGAGTCAAGATCAAGGCAGTAAAATGCGATTATGTGGCTTTGAACTTGTGGCCCTACATTAGCTACTTGTAACTTGCATTTTCTCTTGCATTGCAGTAGTAGGTTTTTTGTTTAAACTTTTGTTTCATATTTTCATTAGTGATTTATGCTGATATAGACTTAATTACATTGTGAGATTGGAAACATTATGGGATTTTGTAATCTGTATGTTCTTCAAGGCCATAAATGTTGGCTCGAAACAGGTTCCGGGCAATTGTTCAGTTTGCCGGAGATGGTTTCTTCACCTGCAAGGAATCTTTGTGCCTCTCAAATAAGCCAAGACGGAGTATTTACTGAGTTTGTATTTTCACAGGGGATGTAATATGTTCATTGGTAAAATTAGCGACGTGAATACGAGAATGTAATTTATTTTTTCTCTTGGTTTCCAATAGGTGCGTGCCAATTGAACGGATGTGGAACCGAACTGTTACAGCGAGCGCTAGCAGTTTGTTCAAACGCTCCGGATGGATGTGGAACCGAACTGTTACAGCGAGCGCTAGCAGTTTGTTCAAACGCTCAAGCGAACCAAAATTAAGTTTGTTCAAACGCTCCAGCGAATCAAAATTAAACAACTTCAGTGAGCGATTAGGTCAAAAGTCAGCGAATCAAAATTAAATGTCAAGTGAAAAACTTCACTACAAAATGTAAAATATTCTGAACGAATATAAAAATACATTTTTCAAACTAGAACGTGATGTAAAAATCAAACAACGTCATATAAAGCTCTTATTACAATGTGAAAACGAATAATCAAACAACGTCATATAAAGCTCTTACAATGTGAAAACGAATTTTCTTTTTTTATATTGTGATGTGTACTTTTTACATCGTGTAGCACACTTTTTATATTTATTGTCTGATTTTCGTTCGCTGGAGAGTTGTAGCTGTTGGAAATGGATAACGGAAAGTTAAGTTTAACTTAACGTTGATCTAGTTTCTAACGGAAGTTCGTTATGTGTTTAACGGAACTAGTTACAAATGGTAATCTACATTTGTTGTAGATTATATATAACTCATTTAATGTCTCAAAACCATTTCCGTGTGAATGAGAAATTAATGACAAATGATTTGTAACTTAAATATTGGGTCAAAGTGTGTTTTGGGTTGGTCCCAAAATTGGTGTGGACTTGTTGTGGCTAAAGGGCTGACGAGCAGGCTGAAGAAGCTTCTGCACGGCCGTGCAAGTGTCTAGGACACGGCCGTGCACCGTGCCTTGCCTTGCCACTCGACCGTGCTGAGCCATGAACTCGACCGTGCATATTGCCTTGCACGGCCGTGCAGTTCATTGGACACGGCCGTGCAAGTGCTGTTATACCCGAAAAGTTGTGACTTTTCAAGGGAAAAGCCACCAAACCCTTTGACTCTCTTTATATACCTCCTCCTCCGAATTTCAATTAACATATACAGTATTTTGACCCTTCCTACCCTCTAGTAAGATAGATTAACATACCCAAATCATTGCATATTGTTGCATTAAATCCTTCAAAGTCCAAAGTTCCAAACATTGTGTTGTTCGCTAGAGTATTTGATTTGGAGTGCTCCTATCATTTACTTATAAGTCGTTTTATCTTACTAGAAGATTGCCATATAAACCGTAAGCACCTGTGCGGGGTAATAACTTCTTACGGAGATTGTATTAAATACAAGACTCGACTTGAATTCTTTTGTTTCCAATCTCCGTTATCCTTTTCTGTTAAGTTTCTAGTTAAGTTCTTGAGAAGCCTACACAATTGTCCAACAATCGTAAGAAGTTATTTACGCTTCTTCAAGATCTTCAAGATGGCAAACAAAAAAAAAAGACTCCACAGAATCAAGTCAAGGGAATGTGACGCCTCCTTCTCAAGGTGACGCTACGTTCAACAATATTACACCGTCTCACCCGGTTCATGGTAAGAAACCTCATTCACGTACAACCTCAAGGGTTGCACCTCTTAATGCTCTCCCTCCGTCTCATGTGTTCGTACATGCGAAAAGACCGGGTATTCTTACCGGGATGAACTTTAAAAGGTGGCAACAGAAAATGTTGGTCTATTTGACAACATTAAAATTGGTGCATTTTCTTTGGGAATATCCACCATTGATATCCGACGAGGATGAATCCAAAGCAAAGAATGAATTGGATACTTGGAATCACGGTGATTTCTTGTGTCGCAATTACATTCTTAGTGGCTTGGATTATGCACAATACAAAGTGTGTTGTGGCATAAAGACCGCAAGAGAACTTTGGGACTTTCTCGAGATGCACAATACTATGTGTATTGTGACTAAAAGACCGAAAGTGAACTTGGTGGAAAGAAGTACCGGAAACAAGAGAAAGAACACCGGGAAAGTGAAGAGGACCGCCAAGAAGGTTAAAGGTGGTTGTTTTAATTGTGGCAAACCCGGGCATATGGCTAGGGAATGTCGACATCCTAGAATCAACAACCAAGATGGAAACCCTCTTCAAGCCAATGTGAATGAAGATAGAAATGTTCCATTGGACTTTGATCAACTTAGCCTAGGGGCATAAGATTGAATTGACCAAAAGTGGTTGTTGTGTTAGTAAAGGGTACCTTGTTGAAGGACTCCTTAAATTGTAATTGTTTATCCGCCTAAGTGCGAAGAATAAAATTTCAGATTTTATTTACTTGGTTTGAAGTGTTTCAATTGTTATGGCGTGTTCATTTAGGTCGTGTAAATTTAAATTCACTAAGTCGACGAGTTAATTTAAAATTACTACCTAAAATGAAATTTGATTCGCAAAATCAATTGTGATTTCTTTTGTAGAAATCAGTTCAAACCAGAAATAGTAAATAGATAGTTATTTACTTCTATTAATGATTGCATTTGATAATGCAAAGTTCATCTTTTGGAAAAGTAAAAGGTAAAACCTTAAAGTTTTGAGTAAACAATAAGGTTTGTGATTCGTCTTAATTAGGAATTAAGAGTTTCGAAGTGATAGAGGTGGTTAGTATGTAGTACCGTTTGAAAAATAATTGTTGGGACGCTGACACTTATTTATCAAACGAATGCTTCTTACACACTCAAATCAATTGAAAAAAGGAAGATAGAACTTTTAAGGAGATGGTGAACTCCTTATTGATAAGTTCCGTCTTATGTGGGTATACCTAGCAAAGGTAAAAATATCTAAACCTAAAGAGGTTAAGATAGGACCCAAAACCATGGATTACGTTTCCATTGGATATGCAAACTAACAGGATTGCCTATAGATTTGTGACGAACAAATTTGAAATGAAAAATGCAGTATTCTTCAAACGAGTTTCCTTACGGGGAAAAATGGTTGAAGAGACCTCACTTAAACATAGATATGACTATGTCGTCGGTTCATCTCAAGGAGATGAAAGACATTGTAGATAACTTGGTTATTACAATTAAATGAATCCACATAAAAGAAAATATTAAATATGAATTAGGACATTCATAAAATATTTGATATGTGGAGGTACAACTCAAGTGTGGGGGTATTCGGCTAAAGTAGAAATACTTAAGCAAGACACGTTATATTCTTTAAAGAATATACTTCCTTGAAATGATAGGAAATGTATAAAAGAAAATTTATAGAACCTGTAAGTGATTTTCTTAATAAGAAGAAGAAAACAAGATACAGTTGAAGGACAAATTCATCCTACTCTACTAGGAAGATGGTTGATCTTCCTTATGCAAACCGTTGGGTTGCAAAAACTAGATGTACCAAGGATGAAACCTTCAAATATTAGACTACAAACGGTCCATCTCAAGTGGAAGATGAAGGACCTAGACGTAGTAAAAGGGCAAGAGTGGAAAAGTCTTTTGGTCCTGATTTTCTATCATTTATGTTGGAAAACGAATCAGCAACTGTTAAGGAAGCGTTATCTGGTCCGAATAGTTCGTTCTGGAAAGAGGCTATTAACAATGAGATAAAGATTCATAATGCTTAATAATACTTGGGAATTGGTAGATCTCCCTCCAAGTTGCAAACCATTAGGTTGCAATTGGATTCTTAAAAAGAAAGTATAAAGCCTATGGATCTGTTGATAAGTAGAAAGCCAGGATAGTTGTCAAAAGGACATTATGATTCATGCAAGATTATCCAAAATGACACAACAGAGCGTTCTATGTCGCACAACCGTGTTGGATCTACTTGTGTATTCATATGGACTAAACAAGCAACTAAACAGTGGCATAAGAAGTTCGATAGAACTATGTTATCAAATGGATTCAAGATTAATGAATGTGACAAATGTGTCTACATACATTAAAAGAACATCGAATCATTTGTTAATAGTCCCTTACGTGGATAACAATGGTAGTCATGAATTGATCATGAATACCAAAGACATGTTAAAGAAGAACTTTGACATGAAAGATATGGGATTAGCCGATGTTATATTAGAGATAAAGATCTCTAGATCATCTGAAGGATTAGTTCCTTCACAATCCCATTATCTTGAAAAAGTACTTCGAAAGTTCAAATAAATTCTTGAGAGGTAATCTCTGTAAAGTAGATCTCTGAAAGGTAGACTCTAAGGAGGTCAAACCACTTAGAGATACTGAATACTTGGGAAGTCTGAACGGTACAGAGATAATAACCACTTGAAGAAACTGACCGATAGAAGAATTTGATCACTCGAAGGGACTGATCATTCTAGATAGACTAAAGGTCTAATTGTAATTATAATCAATCACCGGAATAGTATAATCATAGTGCTTGGTGTACTTAAAGATATACTTATGATTAAAGATTACAATTTCTATATAAGTTGAATGGTCTTGGAAGATATTCCTTCGTGGAATAAGCTTGTGTCTACATGACCTAAGGCATTGTGACGACAATGAAAAAAATAGGAAAAGGTGTAGAACGTCATGGTAAGTCTAGACATAATGATCTTAGACACACTACCATAGTACAATTGATCTCAATATGCGACTGTCACAACTAGCCATGTGAAGTCAAAATCGGATCCGTCTACCTAAGGGTAGTAATAGAGATCAACTGTATAAACTGTTAAGGGGAATGGGTTTAAAACCCACAACAAAAGGACTTATAGCGGACACTCAACCTTGAGAAATGGAGATCCCAGGCCCTTGGTTCAATGAGACAACCAAGTTATAAGTTCTAGTAGAGTTACTTGGAAACAACAACTCGGTTTATTAACCTAGAGATGTTGAATACTCATTCCCAGAACGTCCAAGTACTAGCACATGCAGCAGTGGTGAGGATAAGTTGAGAAAACTTTTAATGATTTCTATACCTACGGGTGGAGTAGTGCATGATACTCCTTATAGTGAGAATCACCTATATAAAGCGAGAGGTAATAAGGCCGCCTCTAAATGAACGCTTATGAATGAGATACGGTCCAGGGCCAAAATGGACAAAAACGTGAGAACAACAATTGTTAGAGCTATTATTATGTGAGTATTATTGTCTTGGTATACATCCGAAACGATCATTTGGTTCAAAGCGACTCGCTACCAAATGGCTAGTATATCCGATAATATTTCACTAGGGAAGATTCAAAGCCACAAGCTATCTATCCCGATGTAATAATAGTTCGCCGGAATTTTGGACGAAATTGCATTCATGCATTAATTGTCATTCATGTGGGGGATTGTTGGAAATGGATAACGGAAAGTTAAGTTTAACTTAACGTTGATCTAGTTTCTAACGGAAGTTCGTTATGTGTTTAACGGAACTAGTTACAAATGGTAATCTACATTTGTTGTAGATTATATATAACTCATTTAATGTCTCAAAACCATTTCCGTGTGAATGAGAAATTAATGACAAATGATTTGTAACTTAAATATTGGGTCAAAGTGTGTTTTGGGTTGGTCCCAAAATTGGTGTGGACTTGTTGTGGCTAAAGGGCTGACGAGCAGGCTGAAGAAGCTTCTGCACGGCCGTGCAAGTGTCTAGGACACGGCCGTGCACCGTGCCTTGCCTTGCCACTCGACCGTGCTGAGCCATGAACTCGACCGTGCATATTGCCTTGCACGGCCGTGCAGTTCATTGGACACGGCCGTGCAAGTGCTGTTATACCCGAAAAGTTGTGACTTTTCAAGGGAAAAGCCACCAAACCCTTTGACTCTCTTTATATACCTCCTCCTCCGAATTTCAATTAACATATACAGTATTTTGACCCTTCCTACCCTCTAGTAAGATAGATTAACATACCCAAATCATTGCATATTGTTGCATTAAATCCTTCAAAGTCCAAAGTTCCAAACATTGTGTTGTTCGCTAGAGTATTTGATTTGGAGTGCTCCTATCATTTACTTATAAGTCGTTTTATCTTACTAGAAGATTGCCATATAAACCGTAAGCACCTGTGCGGGGTAATAACTTCTTACGGAGATTGTATTAAATACAAGACTCGACTTGAATTCTTTTGTTTCCAATCTCCGTTATCCTTTTCTGTTAAGTTTCTAGTTAAGTTCTTGAGAAGCCTACACAATTGTCCAACAGTAGCAAACTCTTTAGTCTTAACAAAATCCTAATTGAGCTTGCGTTTGTTTTGTAGTTGTTTGTTTTTTGGATTCAAACTGCAACAGCGAGTTATTTTTCTCCACGCTTCATCGGTAAAAAATACTCCCTCCGTTTCAGGAGAAGTTTCTCATTTTGCCATTTTTAGTGTCCCGTTAAAAGCTTTCATTTTCCTTTTTTGGCAAAGAATCTTTACTATTTCCTCCCCTCATTCTCTCTCCTACATTATTTTAATACTCACAACACCATTATAATTTGCTATTCCCTTCACTCATTCTCTCTCCTATTTTCAACTTACACTAAGAGCATCCACAATGGTAAAGCTCTCTAGATAGCTTTTTTTATATTTTCTAAGAGCCACATCATTATAATTCAAAACTTAAAAACCTCAAGCACTTTTTCACAATGATAAAACTCCTCTTTCAACTTTTTTATGGATCCCATATATAAAAAAGAGTGAATGACTTGCATAGAAAATGTGTAGCATTAATGATAAAAAGTTAAAAAGCTAGCTCTTTGTAGAATGAGCTACTCCTTACTAAGGAGCTCTTTCATTATTTCCACAATGATAAAAAGCTCTCTAGAACTTTTTCATAAGAATAAGGAGCTCTCAAAAAGCTCCCATTGTGGATGCTCTAACAACATTTTTTCTTTCCACCCATTTTCTTAATTTGCGTGCAAAGCCAAAAAGGGGAAGCTTATGTTGGGACGGAGGGAGTATACTTTTACACGGTGTAAAAGTCTCACTTCATAGAGTTGGTCTCATGAAAAACGCATTTTTTCTGGCACTTAGGAAAAACGTGTTTTGTTTTTTTTCGTTTGTGCCAGTGCCAGTTTAACAAAGTGTCAGTGCATGTGTAACAAAAGTGCCAGTGTAAAAAAGTGTCAGTACCAGTTTAACAAAGTGCCAGTATAAACAATGTGCCAGTGCATGTGTAACAAAGTGCCAGTGTAAAAAGTGTCAATGCCAGTTTAACAAAGTGCCAGTACACTAACACTGACACTTTGTTAAACTGACGCTTTTTACACTGGCACTTTTATATACATGCACTAGCACTCTTCACACTGGCACTCTTTTACACTAACACTGGCACTTTGTTACACTAACACTGGCACTTTGTTAAACTAACACTGACACGTTTTACACTAACACTGACACTTTGTTAAACTGGCACTGGCACTTTGTTAAACTGGCACTGACACTTTGTTGCACATGCACTAGCACTTTGTTACACATGCACTGGCATTGAGTTTCTGAACAAAGAGAGCTTTAACTGGCACTTTTTTAGACGTGCACTGGTACATTTTTACCATAAACCTGACAATTATTTAGACAAAATTCATACATATAAATTCGCTGTTTCAATTCAATTTATTTGATCTGTTAAATAGAGAGTTGAGGTGGTAATTCAAATTGCAGCAGCAGCAGCAAATAGAGAAATCAGCATCTCAAACCCAGAAATCAGTCATGGCGCCGCAGCCGCCCTTGAATCAATTAGGTGAGTATGGAATTCAATTTCAATACCCTTCACCATTTTTCTAAGAACACGAGGCTCAATTTTAAATGCAACTCTATGATTTCAGTATCTCAAACCCAGAAATCAGTCATGGCGCCGCCGCCGCCCTTGAATTCTCTCACTGCGTCTACCGATCAGGTTTTTTGGTTTTGTGGAGAATTGGTGAAGACATGTTGGGCGAGTGTGAGGGAGACGTCGGTTTGGCTGATGATTGACTCCCGGAGTTTCTTTTTGTTGATCGGAGAAGATGATTGATTATATGTATGAATTTTGGATTTCGGTTTTTTGGGCGCCGCAAGCGAGGGGAAGAGTCGACGTCTTCTAAAAACACGTTTTTTTCTAAACTTGAAAAAAATGCGTTTTTTGTGAGATTTTGGCCACTTCATAATACAAAATATTTTGCATTGATAAAATGTAAAAGTCTCACTCCAAAATATATTATATTTTGTATTAATAAAAATATAAAATATTTAACAATGCATATAAAATTAAAATATAAGATTTTCAAAAGTCATGACTCATATTAGAGGTTTAAGGTTTATTTCATGACAATTCTTTGAGATAAAAACAACAAATGTGTATGCAGATTAAAAATATACTCCGTACATTCCTTTCTTATTTATATAACTATTTATATAACTAGTTAGTAACCCGTCGATACTCGACGGAAAATAGAAAAAGCAAATAATATAATATTATAACTTATAATTAAAGATACATATATATTACAATAGACAATGGAGGTAACCGTCGAGACAAAGAGCGAATGAGATTGAATCTCAACAAATGATCCGACGGTATGAATTTCCCCTCCCCTTAACTGTTTTTAACTTCCCACTCCCCCATAACCGATGTCCAAGTAAATAAGAGATTAAGGATCCTTTTTTTTTTTTTTTATCATTTTGAAATTTGAAGTTTCTGTGTACATGTTTGCATAATATTTCTGTCTATTGTTTTTCATATCTATATAATGAACAAATACGTTTCTGTCAGTAATGTGCCTACTTAATCGTTTAATGGGACATAATATTTTTTTTACTAGCACGACGATTTTGATAAAATAAGAGAATAATGAATTTAGTAGAAACGCAATTGGGTAGGCGTCACTCCGTGCCCTTGGCACGGGAGTTAGTACTAGTATAAAATTAATTCATAAATTTTATTTTTACAAGAGTAAATCACTATTAGAATAAATCACAAATACAATGTTTAAGCAAATAAATTAATTTGTTTGTTCAAAATATGCCCTCACATCTCAACCGAAAGTATATATTCTGATGCTACAAAAAAATCTGCTCCCAAGCTAGATGAGGAAAATGATGATCCACGGCATTGAATCTCTGTAGCGATCTACAAAACAAGACACCGTTAGGGGTGGTGGGGGGTCTTTCTCCCAAAATCTTCCGGTGTGAGAATCATTAAACCATTCTTTGAATGTATAATCATTGAACAATATAGAAAGAGAGAATTTGGGGTTTTGGAAGGAAGAGAGAGAGAGAGAGTGAACATGATCCATTAGAATGAGAGCATGCTTTTCTATTTGTAAGGTGGACTGCTGCCCTAAAGCCCATTCAGCTTATTTCCGCCCATTTGCTCGTTTGGGCTTCAATGTCATAAAGCCCATTTCAAACCCAATTGGGCATCTATATTATTGATCATTCTATCTCCATAATATTGAATATTTTTTACGTATTTATAAGTTTCATTTTGCCCAATAAGCAAATCATATTTTCTGTTGAATTTTTTATGATCACATCATATTCAATGTAAATAAAACTAAATCTAAATAATAAACTATACAAACTATACCAAATATTATGAACATATAGACATGAATGGTAAAGATCAATTTTGATCATGTAATAAAAATTTAGATTAATGGTTACCTCAAAACTTGTGAAATAATATCTTGTACATCATATTGGTCTTTCAATGATGTGCGTGATGATCAATTTTATAAATAAGAAGTTTAATTCCTTTCTTGCCACCGATCGGATAGCAAATAGGAACTGCTTACATTGGAAATTTTGTCAAATATAGAGTCTTTGTATTGCCAATATTTTATCAAATCAAAGTATTATTCAAAATTCGTTAAACTCTCAATCAATTCTTAGTGATTTGTACGTGATTTGTTAGAAGAAATTGTTATTATTTAAATTATGAATAAAAATATTATATATATATATATATATGTTAAATTGTAGATCAAATTTATGTTTAATACGTTAATTTTTGAAAAATATGTTCTACATTTAACTATTTAAAAATATTATTTTGGTATAAATTTATCATTAAATATCAATGTGAGAAATAGAAATTTAACTTATACCCCTTTTATTAAAACGTAAATAATTTACACTTTATAAACTAATACTCCTATCTATTTTATGCTAACAAATTTGTCTATCTCATGCAAAACACTTGTGATTTAATTGAATTTCCTAACTAATCTCGTCAGAAATCCCCATTTTGGCATTCGAAACCCCTAAAATAATGAAATTGAAACATGGAGTTAACTTCGGAAATGCTTCATGATTTTTAGACCCTATTATTTGTGCAAAAAATAAATTTCATATATTTATTTGTTTTGGTAATTTAATTGAACATTGACCGAACTTTTACGAATGCTTAACTAACAATATTCAGCGTAAATTTTTAATTGTGTATCTAAATGTTTTTAATTTCATGAATATTATAAAAAAAATCATATACATATTAATGGCATTCATTTATTCTGAAAATATAATCTCACTTTAATTTTTTGCCAACTTATTTAAAAACTGATCAAATATTTATTAAATTTTCTATATTATATTGTCTTAGTTCATCGGTAAATTATTTAAATAAAATATTTTTAGGGAGCTGAAGTAGTGTTTCATTAAATAACTAAAAAAACATCTCTTTAACTTATTTTCTTGAAATGGGTTTAGAGGAGTCATAGTTTGAGCCAACTTTATCTCCGTGAGAATAACATTTTAACTTCATTATTATTTTGCTTTATTATTAAAGTCTATTGGATGACGATATATGAAATTTCCCTAGAAAGAAATATACTCCCTTCGTCCCAATAGTAGCTTCCCATTTTGTTATTTTGGGTGTCCCGTTAATAGCTTTCACTTTCCTTTTTTGGCAAAGGAATCTTTACTATTCCCTCCACTCATTCTCTCTCCTACATTATTTTAATACTCACAACACCATTATAATTTACTATTCCCTCCACTCATTCTCTCTCCTATTTTCAAATTACACTCATAACATTTTTTCTTTCCACCCATTTTATTAATTTGCGTGCAAGGCAATTTTTGGGCAGCTCTTATTGGGACGGAGGGAGTAAGTAATACTCCACGAGATTTTATGATGAGTTGATTTTATAAAAAATGTGTTTTTTTCTAAATTTAAAGAAAAAACATTTTTACACTGACACTTAAGCCAAAATCTAGGGAGAAACGCGTTTCTTCATAAGTTATGGAGAAACGGGTCCCGACTTGTCGCGCGACAATGAACTGGATATCCAGAACCTTTTGAAAGTGATATCCAGAAACCTTCAAATGAATATCCAGAAACCTTCAAAATGTTTCTGGATATTCATTTGATGGTTTCTGGATATACATTTGAAGGTTTCTGGATATCCAGAAACCTTCAATAGCAATTTCTGGATATGCCCTAACACATTTCTGGATATGAACCTAACAGTTTCTGGATATGTACCTAACAGTTTCTAGATATACATTTCACATACTTCTGGATATGCACCTAACAGTTTCTGGATATCAAACCCAAAGCTTCTGGATATCCAGAAGCTTTGGTCTTGGCCTTGGGTTTTTTTTTCTGGATATCAAATGCAAAGCTTCTGGCTATTAAAAACACGTTTCTCCATAGTTATAGAGAAACGCGTTTCTCAGCAGACCTACTCGACACTTAATAATACATGCAGTGACACTATTTATACTGACACTTTTTATACTAACATTGTTACTTTTTTATCATACACTTGCACTCTTTTATTCTGACACTTAATAATAAATGTACTGACACTCACTACAAGAAAAAGAACTTTTTGAGACGGATTTTGTGACACACTCTGAGACGGACATAATATTATAGGCCAAAACTAAGTAGATTTGAAGCATGTTGACAAAATTCACTTTGTTACGGAGAATTTGTCATATTAATTGTCACAAATTAATTTCAGCCTAATTGGAGCCAATTTGTCCCGCTAAAAAATTATTTGTTACGAAACAATTTGGGTTTGTGACAACTTGTAATAAATGTTACGGTAAAAAGCTGTCACAAATCTATTTCTGAAGTTATAAGTGAAAATGACGGGTTTTTTTTTTTCAATTGTGACAGAATTTATGACAAAATTTTAGAGGTCACAATATTTTGTCTGGATCGGGTATTACTTTTACGATTATTTGCTCGAGATTTCACATCAAATTATGCGGAAAAGACAATTAAAGTTATTTTTCGGTTGAAAAGATATATATTTTTAATCAAATTCATAATTCGTCCCTCTACTTATATTTTTGTTCAAAATTGGTGATTGTAATAAATTATAAATTGATAATTACATTGTACTCAACATTTTAAATAAAACATTAGATGTTCTAGTGGAATTTCATAATGTCACTACTACATTTTTGAACAAATGTAACGCATCAAATGCATCAAATGCTTTAGAATGGCGTTGCATTATTTCATCAATGCAACGGTTTATTTGAGCTATTACAACGGCTATATCTTTTGCGTTGCCTTAGGTTTCTAGGCGTTACATTAGATTCTTCAAATGCAACGCCATCAATAAAGCCCTTGCATTAAGTTATATGGGCGTTGCATTATATCCTTCTAATGCAATTGCTATATTACTAATGCAACGCCTTCAATAACACCCTTGTATTAAGTTACTTGGCGTTGCATTATATCATTCTAATGCAATTGTGTACATAGGGAGTTAAACAATTTTATGTGCATTAGATTTAGATTTAGATTTTTAAGACATTTTTTTGTTGTGTTGAGATTTTTATAACTTGTTCTTTGATGTTTTATACCCTTAACTACCTGGTTTTAGTAAAGTTTGGCATTGAATTTATCATGCCACAGTTAATTTATATTCCTTTTTTTTCTTTTTTATTATTAATTGCAAGATACTAATTTTATTAGTTTTACATGAAAATAATGTGTTTATTTGTGACTAAATTGTGTGACGGGTAATATAATGTTTAGGAATTTGTTACGACAACTGTGACGATTGTTGTCGTCATAATTTGGAATTTTAAATATTGTTTGTGACAGGTTATCGGTAAAAATGTGACGCCAATTTTAAATTTTCAAGTTTTCATTTGTGACAAACTTTCATAGGTTTGGGACGATAAACTCCGTCATAAAACATGTGACTCATCCGTCTCAATACTCATTTGTGACTAGGGAATAGGTGACAGATTTTGGGACAACAAATGTTGTCACAAAACCTTAATTGTGACGACAAATTATTGATTTATGACGAATTTTGGTCGTCTCAAAAAGTCTTTTTTCTTGTAGTGACTCTTCACACTACACTGACATTTGTATACACTAACACTGACACTTTTTAACATAACACAGACACTTTTTTACCCTGACACTTAATAATACATGCACTGACACTCTTTACAATGGCCTGACACTCTTTACACTTACACTGACATTTTTTTTATACCAACACAGATACTTTTTTACACTAACACTAACATTTTTTACACTGCCACTTAATAATACATGTAATAGCACTCTTTACACTGGCACTTTGTTACACTAACATTGACATTTTTTTACACAGACACTTAATAATACATGTAATGACATTTTTTACACTAACACTTCGTTACACTAACTCTAACTCTGACACTATCGGAAGAAACAAAACACGTTTTTTTTACAATTAAGAAAAAACACTTTTTTTTAAAAAAAAAATAAAAAATTGTCTTTTATGATTTGCCGGTCTAACATTACATGGAAGGTGCGTATGAGAAGCTGTATCCCGATGATGAATTATTCCCAGTTACAGCCTCATCTGACAAGCTTGAAGATGACAATGATCTTGACTAGACTACTTGTGCTAATTTGCTGGGCTGTAAACTTTTTCTGCCTAAACCCTAATGATGATAATTCCCAATAGTCTTACTTACCATTACTTTGGGATTTTTGGTTAGGAAGACATCGCTTGATACTTCCTTCCTCTGTCCCTCAAAATAATCTTCCTACTTTTTTTTTTCGGGACGGAGAAGGAGTATCAGCTATTGACTTACCAGATTGTTGACTTGAGAACGAAAGAGAGATGTGGAGGTCTCATTGGGGATCCGTTGGGATGAGGAGATAGGTTTAGGAGTATAATCTTGTGATCTTGTAAACTATCACTGTAAATTAATTGATTTGTAATAATTAAAAAAAAAAAAAAAAGCAAAAGAAAT
This sequence comes from Adenophora triphylla var. japonica, assembly GCA_022495995.1. Taxonomy (NCBI): domain Eukaryota; kingdom Viridiplantae; phylum Streptophyta; class Magnoliopsida; order Asterales; family Campanulaceae; genus Adenophora; species Adenophora triphylla. Next base: position 206,238 of record JAFEMH010003155.1, read on the forward strand.
GGTGTTTAGATCCTTGTAGCTAATATAAGAAAGTTCATGGTCAAATTTGACAAATTTTTTTTCCCAAAGAAGAAAGGAATGTCCCCATGTAAAATAGGATTGCCTTATGGTGAGAGCCAAACGTGGCCTAGTTTCTAAAAATTATACTTTCTCCCTCCGTCCCAAAATAAATATATAAGAGCATTTCAAATTTGCTATTATCAAAAGCAATTTTTCATAATAGGTACTCCTATAATTGAAATTCCATTTTTCGTGAAAATGTTATCACCTTATGAATGTTCAATTATTGTTGAATTTTATCAAATTATTGCCAATTATAATTTTAATTATAATATTGTGACATATAGGGAACATAAAAAAAGGTTTTTTTTTTTTTTTCCAAAATATTGATTTTTAAAAATTTATATACCAAAATAACATTTTTAAAAACTTAAGTACCAAAATAACACTTTCCACATTAATTCCGGAATTATTAATTCCGGAATTATCAATTCCGGAATCCAAGTGGAAAGTGCTAGTTTGATAAATATTTTTTCATCAATGTTAATTTGGTATTTAAATTTTTAAAAATCAATATTTTGGAAAAAAATTCTAAAAAAAAGCTATCAAAAGAACTTTACATTGTAGATGCTCTAGTGTTTATGTTACACGGTGTCAGTTTATACTCCCTCCGTCTAGATTTAATGTTTCTACTTTCTTTTTTGGTTCGTCTCAGTTTAAGGTCTTTACTTGCTTTATTTTTAAATTGGCAAAAAATCTTTACTGTTCCCCCACTCATTCTCTTTCCTATTTTACTTTTATACTCACAACACCAATCAACTTACTATTCCTCCCTCCCACTCATTCTCTTTTTTATTTAATTTTTCATATTCATAATACTTTCACCACCTACACATTTTTCTTAATCTCCGCGTAAAATCAACTATGAACATTAAATCGAGACGGAGGAAATATTAAATAATGTTAATGATAGTGATTAAGCGTGTGTCAGTGTGTGTTAAAAATGTCAATAGTAGTCTTAAAGAATATTAATGTGTGTTAATAAGTTTCAGTTACTTATGAAAATATCATTATTGCGTGTTTTAAAATAAATTTTAGTTTGTTCAAAAAAGAAAAAAAATAAGTTTCCATTATTTATAAAAAAAATATGCTTTTAAAAACATGTTTTTCTTTTCAAACTTTAAGAAACAATTGATTTTTTTAAAAAAAATTAAAAAAATTGGTCATATTTCTATTTATAATCAATAAAAAATTCATTAAAGATAATAATAATAATAATTAATAATAATATTTTCTTGACTCAACTTAAAGCCATTTCAATCAATGCAGATTTATTGTAGATTCTCGAATGAAGCATTTCCCAACCAACCCCCTCTCTACATAACCTCAAAAACCAAAAACTCCTAGCCTGCAGTTATTTTCCATATTTAATGCCCAACTATCTTTACTTCTCCTTTTATTACTTCCTCCTATTTAAAATAATAGTCGTTTGATCTAAAATAACAGTCGTTTTTTAATTTCTCGCATATTTTAAAAAACACAAGTATAAATATAACTTAGTGTGAGTTTGAGAGTGCTTTTTTTATAACTTATAATCACTTTTGAAGCTCAAAATCACTTTTAATAGCGTTTGAATAACAATAGTGATTATGATTTTAAGCTATTAAAACGCAAAAAATTGTGTTTTCGTAGAAGCAACTATGACCCAGCTTTTGCTAAAAGTGATTTCTTAGAAGTTGTTATTTGTTTTGTTTTTACAATAATAACATCTATCTCTTTTGTGAATTTATTATATCGAGATACATATCATAAAGATCATTTTTGATATTTATCTTTTATAATCAGTTTCGAATATATACTATCCAAACATACCTATACGTTTTAGTATTTATTACAAATAATCGATTTTTCTAAAATTACTTTTGAAAAATCACTTTCAGAAATCAGAAGCAATGCCAAACTCACCTTAATGATAAAGGTATCAATTCTACTTTTATTTATTGTATATTTCTTGTACATTAATTTTTTCAACATTTCAATTAATGAAGTGAAACAAATTCTAATATAAGGGTAAAATAGGAAACTGAATGCTTTTGAACTTCTCCCTTCGATGCTAAATTATATAACTGTCAATTTTGAACAAAATATTTGATCTAAAATAATTATCGCTTTTAGAATCAAAAGCTTAATTTCAAATTCCTATTTTATCCTCTCATCGAAACTTGTTTTACTTTATTAATTATGAGCAATCTTGATACTTTTATTATTAAATTGGTGTAGTAATTATTTTTTTTAAAATTAGTGAAAAGTATAAAAATGACAATTAATTATTTTGTACTAAAAGTAAAAGTGATAATTATTTTAATTTAAATATTTTGTTCAAAAGTGATAGATGGAGCAGTTTTTGGTGAAGGAAACTAGGAAAGGGTGAGTGAAATAAATGAAATGAAATGAAATAAAGAAAATAGTTAGTAAAACAATAAATACACACACTCTCTCTCTTCCCTGGGAAGTGACAACTGAGCCCCATGCAAAAGCAAAGCGCCTCTTCCTAGGAACTCCCCCCCCCCCCCCAGACCCAGTCAGTAGTTTCCCCCAAAAATCAAACAATTTTTTCTTTCATTAGATTCTTTCTTTCTTTTTCATTAATCAAAAATTGATCTTTAAGGAAGGAAAAAAGGGATGGTTTGTGGGTTTCCATGGCGCCTTCATCACTGTCTCATTCCTTGCGAGCTCTTGTTGCCTTCAGAAACCTCATCTGTCCCGGTATGCATAAAAATCCCATTTTTTTCTTTCAGATTATTTTTAATTTCTTGAATTTTAATTGTTATTTCCCAAATCCCATCTGGGTTTTGTCCCATTTGCATTAATTTCTTTGATGCTGTTAGATTTTCGTTTCCTCATTTCTGTTTATCTTGGCTGGGTGTGCTCCTGTCAATTGGCATTGTGCCCAATGCTGCAAGATTTGTTAATTCCTGAAATTCCATCTTCGTTTTCCCATTTGCATGTTATTGTGTAATTTTTGGATCTCCTGTGAGATTCATTGATTTTTATGTGTAAACTCCCAAATCCTCACCTAGGTTTTGTTCCATTAGCTTGATTTTGTTTAACATTGTTAGGCAATTTTTTTGGGTCTGCTGAGACAATTTTTATACATGTCAGTTGTTCTGACTTTTTGAGTGTAAATACCTGAATCCTCATTTGGGTTTGCTCCATATTCATGATTTTATTTGATATTGTTCCATTTTGGTTTCTGCATTGCTTTTTTTTTTTTTTTTTTTTTTTTTTTGAGCAATTTTCGGGTGTTAATTTTGAATTATCCATCTGGGTTCAGTCCAGTTGCATGATTTTCCTTGTGCATAATTTTCGAATATTAATCTCAAACATTCCATTTGGATTTTGGGCAAATTTTGTGGTTTTGTTGATATGGTTGTTTCTGTTTCTGTATTTCTTTCTAATGTTTGGGTTTGGTCAGCCAATGTTACAGTGCATTTATGATTTCTTCAGTATTGGATGTTAGTACAAAATTTTTCATATGGGCTCTTTCCCATATTAATGAGTTTCTTTAATATCCTGTTATTTATATCTGCGTTTTTGGACTTCAATACGGTTGCCTTATTAATATCAGTTCTGTTTTTATGTTACCATCTCCTTGTGTGTGTGTGTGTGTGTCGTATTACAGCACATTATAAATGCTTTTTGATTTAGTATTTCGTTTACAATTCCTTAAATTCCCATCTTGATTTTGCCCAAGATCTTTTTTTGTTAGGTATTCGCAATTTTCTCAGAAATCTGGTCCTGTTTTTGTTTTGATTGCCTGTTCTCGCATTTTATGGATTTTTGTACCTTCTGATTGACAGCATTGATCAGGACTGTGCATGTATATCGATCAGAGGAAGGAAAAGAAAATGAAGTGGAGAGAGAATATGTTTTCCATAACGATGGTGATTATGAGGAAATTAGCTTCTGCAAAGTGTTCACATTGCAGACGTTTCATGTGTCTGCACATTTTGAAGGATTGGTAAATGGTGTATGGCTTTGTATTTATGTATTTGATGCTGACCATTTTTGCCCGTCTGATGTGGACCGCCTTCCAACCATTCTCACAGTTTCTAGGTAATTTTTTTTTCTTATAGCTCTTGTATTTATGGTTTATAAGGACACTATTTTCATCTCTCAAGTGCAGTATTGTTTATCGATATTGTGTGTTTTGTGTCTCTTTCAGGAATTATAAATTGGCCTCAATCCCGACATTAGCTAATGACCTTCGGATAATTTATCAGTTGAGTAGTAGAGTAGAAATAAAAACTAGATGTCAAGTTCCATTGAAGGAGGAAAGCAAAGGGACAAGTGATGATGACACTCTTTCAAGAACTCATCAAATGATTAACCTTGATCTTAATTTGCTGCCTTATCCATTATCGGAGAATGAAGGAAGTGATCAAAGTATATCAGGTTGAATCTCATAGCTTTTCATTATTTGTTTAGTTTTCTCACTAGTAGCACAGACATACACTTTTCTTTAGTTACATGAAAATATTGAACATTTTAACGTATATGATGAGTAGAAAGAGTATTTTAATGAACATGTAATATAGAGATGGTTTATTAGTTATCATTGCTTGCAATAGATTCTGATACATTGCCTAGAAGTAGTTTGGTGCTTGAGATATACACGGGTTAGTGTCAAATATATTCCATATGATTAAGGCTCTATTGATCATGGAGAAATGACCATGGAAGAACTTGATGGAGATATGATTTACTCCCTCCGTCCCTAAATGTTTGTCCCATTTGACTTTTTTGTTGAACTTTGACCACAAATTTATGAGAGATTAATCATGTTCATGAAATTCTAAAAGTTGTTGTTGATAATATTATTAATGATGAATCAATAGGAATTTTTAGAATTTCATGAACATATTTAAATTGTCATATATTTGTGGTCAAAGTTCAACTAAAAAGTCAAATGAGACAAACATTTAGGGATGGAGGGAGTATATCTCAAGTACGAAACTACTTCAAAGACAAAAATTTACCCCTTATCCTTTTCGCTTAGATATGGATGAATTAACTTAACTAATATAAGATGTACCATAAGTATGGGGCTTACTAATGATGACATGGTCCTTATAGATGAAGAAGTTAAGGTAAGGTCAACACCAACTTGAAAGCAGCTCATTGAAATAATTGACTCTACCAATTACGCTAGCTTCAGTGCCAGTATTTGTATTTGCGAGTTGGTGGGTCAGGGGCGGAGCCACATGCAAGCTAATGGGGGCCCCAGTTAATTTTTAAAAATTAAAATTTTATTTGTGTTTTTCGTGAAATGCCCCCCCCATTTATATCAAGAAAAAAATGAACTTTTTTTTTTGCCCACTTTTAGCTAGTGCAATTTCCATGAAAACTATCTTGCCCCCCATTTCATTTTTTTTTGGCTCCGCCACTATGGTGGGTGGGTGGTTGTCATTCACTCAAGGATTCCTCGACACAGTATTTGCTTAGCTCTCTGGCTGGTCTCTTCCCCTGCATACTCCTATTGCATTTTCTTATCCTAGTGGATCTTGGCCCTGACAATCTGAGATCCTTCTAGAAACACCGTTAACAAATACCCTCAACATCACACTCTTATGTATAATGTGTAACATAGTCACCTAGACATAACTTCAAGACCAGTGCATCTCCACCATTTTGATAATCTTTGCTTGGACCCTTGCATCTATGAGGCGTCGAATAACCTCTTAAGTAGATAGTAAAATTAGATATTTTATGCTTCGAATATAGGTGTGATTTTAGTATCTAATACATTATGGTGCAATCTTTATAGGTGTTGTAGAGAAGAAGAAGAAGAGAGCTGCACCTAAACATATAGCTAGACTTGCTTTAGAAGATTTAGCCAAGTACTTTGATGTTCCCATTGTCGAAGCTTCAAAAAAATTAGAAGTTGGACTCACTGTACTGAAGAAGAAGTGCAGAGAATTTGGCATTCCTCGTTGGCCTCATAGGAAGATCAAATCCCTTGACGGCCTCATTCATGATCTCCAGGTTTGTCGCTTTCTGTCCTCTTCTCAACTAGGGTCTTATATTGGTTTCATTTTGTTGGAATATATGCTTTGAACTGAAATGTATACAGACAATTTGTGCTTTGACCATTTTGCTTTCACACTTGATTTATACTCTCTCCGTCCTTAAAATAGTCGCACTTTTGTTTTTACATGTTTACCCAAAAGAGTTTTGCTTCTATAAATAGACTAGAAACCTTATTCATCTCCCAATAAAATCTCTTATTAAATGGCTAGGTATCTTGAATGAAATGTTCAATAAACCAACATGGAGAAGACAAACGAAAAGACAATTCAGGAATTGTAAAACGTGCTTAAGCATTTGACTTGTCAAATGTGATATTTTTTTATTTCTTAAATTAGAGTTGCTTCTATAATATCCACTAAACTTTCTCTTCCCCACATTTTTTTTAAGTCCAACGGGGTAATAATATGAGAGCCTCCCCCCCCCCCCTTCTCTCCCTTCCTCTCCCCATCTCTCTCACGCACGCAGTTACGCTTAGACAAAATGAGAAATTGGCAATAAGAGGGAAACTAGTCAATGTGGTGCATGCAATGCGTGTCCAGTGATAGAGAATCGCTATCAACACTTCGAAATTCAACCAAGCAACTCTATCAATGCTTTATTATTTTTGTTTGTTAGTATGGATTTTCCTCTTGGTTCCCAAAGTATTTTTTTCTCGTCTACAATTCAGCTCATGTACTATAGGTTCTCTCTAGCACTTTTTTCTCTCCATTCATTCATTCAATTTGTCATATTCCTCCTTTTCCGTTCATGTGTCATTTGCCAATATAAAGAAAAAGTACAAAAACAACTGCCATACGGAAGTATCTTTATATATATATAACTATGAGTACCTACCTTTGACTAATCCATCGTTCATGATTTCTTAATAAGTGTTTTTCAATATGGAAATTTTTTGAATATCACAGTGACTACATGGTATCACACACCAATTAAGGTGTCATATTTTGAAAAAGTTTGAACATCTCAAACAATTGAAATTATTGAATGGAAATATTATATTCTGTAGCATTATTTGATTGGTTGGTAATACAATGTCAAGAATATCATGATGATTCCCAAGTATACTAGTTGAATCGAGGTATGATTTAGTATTAAATTGTAAACATTTATGCAAATTCCTTGAGTAATAGATCAACATCAAAAGTATATTAGAACGCAAGACTTTTTTATATCATATTATTATTTGTAGGAAGAGGCAGAGCAGCAGCAGGAAGAGGACAAGGCTGCAGCCCTGCTTGTGGCAAAGAGGCAAAGAATGATAGAAAATGAAAAGGAAACCATAGAGAAGAAGCCATCCATGGATATACAGAGAGAGACCAAGAAATTCAGGCAAGACATTTTTAAGAAAAGACATAGAGCTAGAGTTCTTGAAAATCAAAGCCGAACCTTGTCCTTGTTCTAGCACGTTAGGAATTAATTCAATGTCACGCTCATAATGCAGACTCGTCTAACAAAATCTTTATTTTAGAATGCAATTTTCCCCTTATTGCGATTCTATGATCGACCATCATAAATCCAGTAATTTTTTTTCCACTTTTTCTAGCTTTTGGCTTATGTTGGTCTCCTTGAGACATCTTGTTTAGTAATCATATCAATATACACGCACGCCCACGAACTCACGGTAGATTCATTCTATGCTAAACTAGTTCTTCTTCCGCTTCCTTGATTTTGTTAGCAGGACTTTGTTGGAAACTTGCTCTCGTGCACTTTTAATCATCGTTGTCAACCCGTTCGTGCATTTTTCAGATCAAGTTTTTTTTTTCTTCCTCTTGTTTAAGTCAAATGATTATTGGCTTGAATTGTTGAACATTTTCTTTATATTAGTGGATTACTATATGTCCACTTTGACTAGGGCCAAGATAACCCAACTTTGTTACCTTTTAAGCCTACCCTCTTGTCTGGTTCCAACAATCAATTGCATTTTCTTGGGAATATTATTATTCTTGGAGAAAATGTCATGTGTAGGGCTGAACTCGAGGGAGGGCCTTTTATATGGGGTCTCACTATTTGTTTTTCCACGTCAGGACTCAATGTGTGAATTTTTCGCCAATTAAGGACTTTTTGACGAAATTAGTTTAAAAAGTCAGTTATATTAAGGACTTTTTGACGAAATTAGTTAGAGAAGTCAGTTATATCCCATGTGCATGGCACGTGATGAATAAGTTGGATGAGATCGTAACTGATATTAGATATTAAGGTGCTTAGTGTAAATTATGAAATATAAAGGGGCTTCAAAAATACCATTTAAATCAAACCTAAAACTCCACAGATTGTGGATCTGATACTAAATCTTTCTCTCTTACACACACACACCCATTCTGTCTCCCACCCTCTCCGCCGCCACCACCATGTTCTTACCCATCCCCAGTTTCCACCATCTTTCCTTTCCTTTCCTTTCTTACTTATCTCTTTTGTCCCTAAATCCAGCCCTATTCCCAAACGCCGTCGTTATTCTTCCATTGCAACTACAACGATGGCGTCGATAGTGATCTTTGGTGCGCTAAATAAATGGCAAGGTAAGTAAAACGGTGGCTGTGGAGTGTTAATTCCAAAAATTAAAGGGATATTGGAAAGGGGGAGAAATATAGGGGGTAGGGCGGATTTAGGTAAGTCGTGGGTCAGTGATGGGGAAGGAGGCGGCTGTGATTGTGATGTTGAGATGATGGCAGATTGGGGAAGGAGGGATGAGGGGAGGGAAGGAGGAGGCCGTCGGAGTCTGTTGGAGGTGGGGTGGGTGATGGGTATAAGTGGTGCACGGTGGTGGTTGCAGGGAAATAATAACATGGCGGTGGTGGTGTGATGGTTGTGGTGACACAGTGGTGGTTGCAAGTGGTGCCTGAAGAATATAATGAGTAGGGGTAGTTGTAGAAGATGAAGGGAGAGGGAAATGTGGAGTTGGGGATGAACCTAGACATGTACATGACTATGGTTGGGTTTTTTTTTTTTTTGTACTTTTTGATAATTTATTTGTTTATCTGTGATTAGCATATTTTTAAAATAAATTTTATCCATTTTAAATAGTCAATAATATAAAATTATATATTACGAAAAAAGTTAATGTTTTATTTTATTATTAACTATTTCATATTACTAATATAAAATTAATAAGGTGATTATTCAATTTTTTTTATTTCAATATTTCTAATTTAGAAAATTTTATATAACCCATTAAATGGAAAATCTAACTTGATTTGAATCACTTTATTAAGCCCTGTCTTGTCGAGCGTTTTTGTTAAAACGGAGATAAAAAAACTCAGTTTTTTTTTTTATTAAGTGTGTTAGTCAAGAGTTTTAGACGGTCGAATTTTAAAAAGTTGGAAACAGTTTGGCCGCTCAAAATTATAGCATCAAAAAATAAGCTCCGTTTTAAAAACTCTCCCTTTATAAAACTGTGTACCAGACGAGCCCTTAATCACGTGTGAGACACATGCCACTTAATCAGTTTTTTTTAATGAATTTCGTCAAAAACCCTATAACTAGCGAAAATTTTACACATTGAACTCTGATGTGACAAAAAAAATAAAAATTAATGAAACCCAATATAAAAAAACTCACTCGAGTTTAGACCCTAAACTTCAATTTACCCTTAAATTAATTACCTTGCTCTCTTTTCTTTTTTTTCTTTTTTTTTTTTTTTACTTTTTTTTTTTTTCTTCTAAAGAAGGGGAACCTTGCTCTCTTTTCTAATTAGAGTTTGAGGGGAAAGTCTTTATGCACAAGGAACCATTTTACACTTCATTTTCAACGTTGACTTTGAAGTCAAATGATTTGACTTCTTTGGGTTGAGAAAGGGTCCTACTATGCACATTTTTTTTATTAAAATAATATACAAATAATCTACATATTTTAAATCAACATTGTGTGAAAAGTTATCATTAATCAATAATGAAGCTTTTTCTTCATTTTTTTTAGCCTTTGACTTTATTAACCTAATCTCCTAAAAGGTAGTAGTAATAATTATATTGTCTATTATATACACTAGTCTTTTAGATTAAAAAATTGGAGTTTAATTTATGATTTTATTTTTTGAATACATTTTATAATTTATATTATATATTTATCTAAATAAGTTTATTATGCCAAAGGGTTGTTGTACTTTGATTGATGACTCCTCCGATCCACAGACCCGGTTCACTAAAGACTTTGTCTACTTTTTTCATCAATTTTAACAAGTTATATAAACATACTCCTATTATCCTCTAACATAGTACAGTATTTATATTACGGAGTACTATTTATACTACTAAGAAAAATTCTAGAAATTAATAAAATTATAAAACATCTTTAATACTAAACTACCTCTATCATAATATAAATAAAAAAATAACAATAATAATAATACGTGTATTAACTAAAAAATAACCAAAAACAAGTTTGGTCAACTCATTCTCTGATCACACCTCGATCGTGATAATAGATAATAGCAAGCTAAGCTAGGTTGGGTAACCAAATTAAGTTTTTAAATTGAAATATTTTAATAGATTATAAAATTAAGCTTGTTTGATAAGAAAATATTAAATTAGTTAAACAATTAAAAATGTCTTAAATATAGCTATTAATTTTAAGCTAAGAATGAGTGTCCTAACAAGGTAAGAGGGAAAAAGAGAAAAAAAAGGGAATGAGTTCAAATTCATTTATCAACATATTTTATATTGTATACCTAAAACTTTTTTTTGTTGTGATATTTTATTTTCTCATATAAATTATATTTATTTTTTTTCGGATATGTATTATTTATATTTGTAGGCCATGTTTAAAATACTTGATTTTTTTTTTATTTTTTTTCTCATAAAGTTTACTCAAGTTGAGTAAAAAAAATCAAACTAACATTTATTATGGGACTAATGAATTATCATTAAAAAATTTAAATACTATTTTGCTTGTCCTAAATAAAATAGTTTGATAATTAAACTCATAATATTTATTTTATAAATAATAATTTATTTATTTTGTATTTTTTAAACTGTTGGAATATAATTTTTGTTATTTTAAAAAATATGACTATTATTTGGAAGCCAAAATCTTACAAAAAAATGCATTTTTTCTTAAGCTTAGAAAAAACGTGTTTTGTTTTTCCCGTTAGTGCCACTGTTAGTTTAACAAAGTGTCAGTGAAAAAAAGTCAGTGCATGTGTAACAAAGTATCAGTATAAAAAAGTGACAGTGTTAGTGTAACAAAGTGACAGTGTAAAAAGTGCCAATGCATGTATATTAAGTGTCTGTAAAAAAGTGTCAATGCATGTGTAACAAAGTGCCAGTGTTAGTGTAAAAGAGTGCCAGTGCATGTATATTAAGTGTCAGTATAAAAAGTGTCAGTGTGCATGTGTAACAAAGTGCTAGTGTTAGTATAAAAAAATTTTAGTGTGAAAAGTGGCAGTGTATGAATTATTAAGTGCCAGTGTAAAAATGATTTTTCTTTAAGCTTAGAAAAAAAAACACACTTTTATATAAAACCAACTCTATTTGGAAATATTTGAAGGAAAATATAAGTGAGAAGAAAATATTTTAAACAAAATTTTGAGTGTTAGTTGAAATTTAATTAAATTCAGATATATGTGACTTGTCATTATCAAACAAATATAAACTCTTAAAATTCAGCAACTAAATTCAGCTCTTTTTTTTAGATTTACTTTTTCAGAGCTTAATTTTTAGTTTTACCAAAGGGTGTACCCTTTATGCTAATCTTTGGCTTTTTTGACTTCTCTTGACTTGGTTGGTTTCGGTACTTCCTTACCAAACCACTTCATGCTACATCATTAATTTAGGAGTTAATTTTATTAAAAGTTACTTTTTTTCTAACTTGGCGTTTGATACTATTTTTTTTTTTACAATAAATATTTATTTTTATTTTTGGTAAAAGAAAAAAATATTTTTATATGGGTTAGTCTAATGTAAAATGCATTTTTCAAACGATTTAAAAACGAATTTCTCACAAGTATCAATGATAATGTTACAACGTATTCGTCATTCAATATTTATTAACATTTGAACGGAGGAGGTAATTTTTTTACTTTGAGGACAGATGAGGTAATTTTTAACGAGATTTTGACTACTTTAATTTTTGGAAAGAAATTATTTAAAAAAAATTATAACATGGTGTAATAAATATTGGATGGGAAAGAAGAGAAGAGAGCACGAGAATCATGACAAAAGGAATCAAAATCAGCAGTGCACAAATTCCCACCACCTATTGTACATTAATGGATCACTTTTATTTAGAAAACATTGTGCAAATAGAATTTTCAATATTTATTAACATTTGAACGGAGGAGGTAATTTTTTTACTTTGAGGACAGAGTAGGTATTTTTTTTACGAGATTTTGACTATTTTAATTTTTGGGAAGAAATTATTTAAAAAAAATTATAACATGGTGTAATAAATATTGGGTGGGAAAGAAGAGAAGAGAGCACGAGAATCATGACAAAAGGAATCAAAATCAGCAGTGCACAAATTCCCACCACCCATTGTATATTAATGAATCACTTTTATCTAGAAAACATTGTGCAAATAGAATTTTCATTGTGCAAATAGAAATACCCGTCGAGAAAAACCTCAATCACTTGTGAACTTGTTTTTATAAAAGAAACTTACGTTATAATCCCTCAGTTTAAACAAAATTATATTCTATACAGGAAATTATCAATTATACCTTCTAGTCCTACTTTGAAAAAAATTTAACCATATAATATCTCAACCCATTTATAATATATTTAAATAAAATAACTACACCTCCTCTGCACATAATATCACACAAACACTCTCTCTAAGTTTCTCTCTCTACTCCATATCTCCTGTCATCTCTCTGGCTACCCCCTCCCCACCGTCGGCCGGCGACTCTTCTCTCCCTCCGATGAATGACCTCTTCTTCTCTGGCCACATCTACAGCTTAATCAACCTTTTCTTATCCCGACCACCCCCTCCCTCTCCGACATCCCTCTCCCCTCCTTACCTCCGACCGACGATCTCCTTCTCTTTCCCGACTAGATCTACAACTCCAGCAACTTTTCCTCCTTTCCGAAGTTGTAGATCTGGCCTAGAAGCCTGTATATAATGAAGAGAAAATAAGCTTGAAGGATTTTTCTTTGAATAATGGTGAATATGGATTGTGGTGAAGTTCATAGCTTGAATGGTGTATAAATGTGTGTGTGTGTATGGAAGGAAAATTTCTAGAAAGAACTTGGAAATATGAAAATATATTCATAGAATTAGAGTATGGCCATTGGCACACAATTGACAAGAACTTGAAGCTTCTTGGAACAACTTGTTGACAGACACCAGCTCAAAGTATATACTTCACATTTATCATTAATAGATATTGATTATATAATGTTAATTCATTAATATGCTGGAACCTTTCTACTGTTTTGAAAAAGTTCATATTGGATAGTAATTTATGTGAAAAAGTTTATATTGGCTAGTAATTTATGTGAAAAAGTTCATATTGGCTAGCAATTCATGTGTAAAATGTTCAGTTGAGCAGGAGCCTCTTATATCCTTGTAAAAATATGAAGGGTGGGTTGAGCTTTATGGATGTTGGAGAGAACAAGTTAATTGAAAATGTCCTTGCTTGGATAACAGAGATTACATTACAAATTTACATTCTTAGCCTGTGATGAATCCTTTTAAAAGGCTTCATCGGACTTGAACTTGTGTTTATAGTAGAGGTTTTGACCAATAGTTCTTTAACTAAATGGATACTATCTTTAAGGAGTGATAAGTTAAATTCTCAGTTATTTGGTCACTAGAGTTGATTGTATTCTTAGTATTTTAGTTGATAACAAAGAACTTACTAATAAGTTAAGTTCTCAGTTGTTTGATTGCCGGAGTTGATCGTGTTCTTAGTAGTTTAGTTGACAACTGATAACTTACTGATAAGTTAAGTTCTCAGTTATTTGGTTTAATTCTTCTTGCATTGCCACAATCCAGTTATCATCTTTCATTGCCTCTATAACATTCTTAGGCTCAAGATGAGATATAAAACAGCATGAACTTACCTTGTTTACCTGTGAGCTTACACAACTCAATCCATCCAATTCTCTGTAGGTGATTCTTGGCTTCTCCCTTGTGCTTACTTTTTCATTTACATCACCAACCACCTGTGAGACTGGGTGGTTCTTTTGAATTCTGCTTGGTATGTCTCTAGTTTAGTCCAATTTGCCTTCCTCACAGCCTGAGTTGTCAGACGAATCTTCTGAGTCTGAAGAAGACTCATTTGATCCTGATGTAGGTTGTGATGTGATCACACCAGGACCTGATCTGACTGTTTCTCCTTTTCTGGTTGTTGTTTTTGCCCAGCTTTGTTCTGAGTGTCTTCCACCATTTCCACGCAACCTGAGACATCATCTTCAAGAGTTTTTAGATTTAAATCACCAGTATCATCAAAAGTGAAATTGATAGACTCCATAACAGTTTTGGTTTTAAGGTTATACACCCTATATGCACTGCTGTTCGTGGAGTATCCTATGAACACAACTTTGTCACTCTTATAGTCAAATTTTGACAAATAGTCTATATCATTCAAAACATAGTATATGCATCCGAAAACATGAAAATACTGGATAATAGGTTTTTTTCCAAGGAGTATTTCATAAGGAGTCATGGTTGACCCAACTCTCAAGTAGACTCTATTTCGTATGTGACAAGTCGTGTTAAAAGCCTCAGCCCAAAATCGTTTTGAGATGTTTTTGGAACTAATCATGACACGTGCCATCTCTTGCAAAGTACGATTCCTTCTTTCAGCTACCCCATTCCGTAAGGAGTTTTAGGGGCTGAGAAATCATGGGTTATTCGTTCGGAGTCACAAAATTTAGAGAACAAAGTGTTCTCATATTCAGTAACGCGATCAGATCAAATTTTAATCACCTTCTTACCATGCAAGTTTTTGACCTTTCTATACCACACTTTAAAAACCTCAATGGCTTCTGATTTTTCTTTTAAATATAGGACCCATGTGTATCTAGAGAAATCATCTACACACACAAATGAATATTTTTTTACTCAATCTTTCTACCTCAATGGGCCCCATAAGGTCTGTATGGATGAGTTCCAAGATCTCAGAAGTGGAACTTTGATCAACCTTTTTGTGTGAAGCTTTAGTTTGCTTTCCTTTTTTGACAAGGACCACACACACTTACTTGTTTAAATCAAGTTTGGGTAACTGTTTAACAGCATTAAATCTGACTAACTCTTCCATTTTCCTAAATCTTCGATGACCTAACTTTTGATGCCAGACCTCAAGATCATTTACTTTGTAGCTAAGACAGCATAAGTTGTCACCAAATTTATAGCAATTATCTTGTGACCTTACCCGGTGAACAAGCATTTATCAGAGTCATCAAACACTTTGCACTCATGCTTGTCAAATCTAACATGCAGATTGTCATTATATAGTTGACTTATACTAATGAGATTAGATTTTAAACCTTCCATGTGATAGACATTTTTCAATTTAGGCATATGATTAATATATAGAGTACCCTTACCAACAATCTTACCTTGGGCTCCTCCCCCATAGTTCACATTCCCACCTTTGATTAAGGTGTAATCAGTTAGGAACTCAACATTACCTGTCATGTGCCTCAAGCACCCACTGTCAAAGTACCATGACCTGGCTATGCTGCTCTTGAGTGAGGTGAATACTACTTTGAATTCCTCACTTTTCATCTCTACCCACACAAATTGACTAGATTTCTGGTGGTGTGAGTGGTGATGTGAGTACATCCGGGCACTCATCTGAGGAGAAGATTCTCCAAGGTCACGAATCCTTTGGTAGCAAAAAGGTCTGATGTGACTTGGTGCAAAACAGTAGTGGCAAACAAACCTCTTATTCTTAGGTATTGTTTTACGACTTTGAAAAGCATTGGTTTTTGAGGAACTCTCTCCTTATTTCACAAAGATGGATTCATATCAAAGACCAGTTTTGAAATTACTTTCCATGTTTAGAACTTCTTCAAGTGTGGCCTTCTCAGTATTTAGTTTTGCAAAAGTTACATTGGCCTTTTCAAGTTCTGTTTTGGTCTTCTCTAGTTCAACGTCACGTTTAGTGATTATGACTTCGAGTTTTGCTATTGCATCCTTTTGGTTGTCATTTACAGTGGTAACTTTTTCAAGTTCACCTTTTAAAGTAGAAATTTCAGTAAAGAGTTTCTCATTAACCTTTTTAAAAACTGCCATTTTTTCTACTCGTTTTTCCCAGTCAACAAATAAATCAGCATAAGTATCAAGAAGTTCTTGGTAACTCCCATCACTTTTCTCTTCATTCTCTGGTTTTTCAGAAATCGAGGAGTTGAGACATATGAGTTCATAGTCAGAGGGTGTGATGGGTGGTGTGACTACATCTGAAGTAACATCAGAATGATGTTTGTGACTTAGGGACGAGATATCCATGATTGCTAAGTTTAGCGTTTCATCTTCGTCCTCGCTGTTACTAAGGGTCACTCAAAGGCTCATTCCCTTTTTTTTCAGAGTGTTGGCACACTCATTAACATAGTGCCCAAAGCCTTTGCAGGCTCTGCATTAAACAAATTCATATCTTCTTTTATTAAAACTTACAAGTCTCTTGAAACTACTCTCAATATCCTCTTTTGGTTTTTCAAACGTGTTTTGAATTTTTGAAGGAAACTTGTTGTCCCGTTTGTTTTTCAAGAATGAAGTAAATTTTTTGGTTAACAGGGCAAAATCTTCAGTTTCCAAATTAGAAATGTCAATTTCTTTGGAGATTTCTTCAATCTCTTGTGACACTTTGGATACATTTGGGAGATCAGTTGCAAGAGCAATGATTTCAGCCTTTTGTTGCTGTTAAATTGACAAGTTCATTTCAAACATGATCAGAATACCCACAATAGTATCTAAACCCATGGTTGTGGTATCATGTGCTTCTTTTACATCATCAATTTTGATATTAAATTTTTCAGAAACAGTTCTCAACATTTTGCTAACCAACCTAGCATTTGATATATGCTCACATAGGGAGAGACATTCATTTTAGATTTCTCTCAATTTAGCAGAATGGCTTTTAATGTCTTCAATCTCATTCATCCTCAAGTTTTTGAACTTGTTCATGAGAATTCTCAACATATTGGCCTTAACACTATCATCACCTTCACAGTGACCTTGCAAAATATCCCAGGCTGTTTTTGCTATGTTTTGATTTATAATAAGTCGAAACATGTGTTCATACACATGACTTGATATAGCACCAAAAGCCTTGGAATTATAATTAGCAATAGTGACTTCAGCTGTAGTGTAGTCTTCCTCAGGTTTAAGCTTGTAGATTTTTTCGAAGGTTTCCCCTGTTTCATTCTTGCTTTCAACCTTAGGAGGAGACCATGGGACAATAATGCTAAGCCACGCCCTCTAATCAATTGCTTTGATGAAGAGACGCATTTTAGCTTTTCATATAACATAGTTTGTTCCATCCAATATAGGAGGACGATATTGATTCAAATGTCCTTCCATAATGACTACTCTTTCTGGATCTCACTCAGTGTAATTGAGTGTAGATCTGATACCAATTGAAAGAAATTGAGTAGCTAGAATTGACAAGTGAACTCACAAATTCCTCATGTGAGTCCTGGTGTGATAGCACCATTACTAATACTAGTACAAAAAAAAAGCGGAATAAGAACTTTAAGAATGTAAAACACAGTATTAAACACTTATCTACAGCAACTTGCTGTACTCAATAAATTGCTTCTCTTTATAAACTTAATTAAGTGACGGTTACACGAACAACGCTTAACTAGAGAAGAATAAAACACACTAAATGATCAAACAATCTCTCACACTAAAATACTATTTTGTTCTTTGGAAAGGCAGAGAGTAAATCACACAAATACCGTATAGAACAATGAGCCGTGCGATATATATTTATAGGAGAAGAGATCATTGTTTGTAGGGAATGATTTGATTAAGAATATCCTACATATTTAGAATTCTACCTTCATTTGAACTATTATCAATTAAGTCAATCCTTTATTATCATGCACTCTTTTTCTTGTGTGAGATATACCTATAAAATAATCAAATATACACTAAAAACATTCAAAATTTCGGTTAGTAAATTAGTCAATTAAATAAAATCTAAATTATAATATTTACAATATTTATCTATTTTTAACTATTAACAAAATAACAAATCTATATTAAGTTAACCTTTGATTTATCAAAACGTGCGTGACATCACACAATTTCAGAAATTTATAAGGATATAGGGAAAAGCAACTCATAAGCCAAATATGATGGTGTCATGTACTCTCTTAGTATTAAAATAATCTTTTTATTTTTTTGTCGTCAACACAAAAGTAATTTGATTAGGTTAACTTAAATATCTGAATTAATATATAAAAATTGTTATTGATAGTATTTATAATTAATTCTAAATAATAAAATTTAAATTTTTATTAGAATTATTAAATTTATCTAATTTTATTGCTCAAAACATATTCATGTTAACGACAAAAAAAATTAAAAACTCATTTTGAATCAGGGAATTATATCACTTTTGAAAGTAAATAGTTGATATTTATTTGATATTAGGTGAATTTCAAATAAACTAAAGTACTAAACTATCCCGCTTGATTAATGCAATTGATTTTAAATTTTTATTAGAATTATTAAGTTTACCTAATTTTATTACCTCTTTGTGTATCTCACTAAAATTTACAATTTCCTAAAATTAAAATATTTCTTTTTTTAAAATAAATTATTTAATGATGCTCATTTGCATACTTATACTAATTATTCACTTATTATTTTTCGCTCATCTTTCTTTCGTTCTCATATTTTACTTTTTATAACAAATAACAAATGTGTCTTAAATTGACCCATGGACTTTAGTAAATCTATCAATGGCCCTTTAAAGTTCGACAAAACATGGGTCTTACATTTTTAATAAGTCAATTTTTTAAACAATTAAAATGAAAGGTTATAATGTCAAAGTTAGAAATTGAATTAGTTTTATTTTTATTTTGAAAGAAGAAATTGAATTAGTTATCCCTTATTCAAAAGCAATTATTTTTCTTTTTTATTTTTTTATTTGAATTGATTTTATGAATGTAATAAAAAATATGTTTTATGTTGAGATAATGACGAGATCCTTGGGAAGATTCAACAGTCAGTGCCGAATTCTCTTCCACTTCAGTTCGTGAATGTCCTTAAGTCAATGTATCATTAGAATTAGAATAGTCTTAATTTCTTGTATAAATATCTTGTTATTCAATGGAATACACAGAGAAAATAATAACAGATTTTCTTCCTCCTTACTCGAGTTTTAACTTGGTATCAGAGCTCGGTTTTGATCAAAATTATGGCCGGCGATAACTCCGACAAAGGAAAGATGATTAAGGAAGAAAAGAGATCTCCTTATTTTCTTTCTTCAAGCGATAATCCGGGGATGATTATCACCCATGTTCAATTAAAGGGAGAAAATTATGAGGAATGGGCACGTGTTTTCAAAGGATCGCTTCGAGCGAAGACGAAAACAGGATTCATTGATGGCAGAATCCCGCGTCCTGACGATGCGGATGAAGCGGACCAATGGTGGACGGTGAACTCAATGATTGTTTCATGGATCTTTAACACAATAGAGCCGACCCTTCGCTCCACTATCACTTATGTGGACGAAGCAAAGGTTTTGTGGGATGATTTGAAGGAACGGTTCTCGATGGGGAATGGACCGAAGACACAACAATTGAAGGCGGACATAGCAAATTGTAGACAAGGGAAGAACGAGAGCGTAGCTTCTTACTATGGACGCATCAAGAAGCTGTGGGATGCTCTTAATGATTTTGAGACATTGCCAACATGCTCCTGCACGGGCTGCAAGTGTGATATTGGGGCGGTGTTAGTGAAAAGGCGTGAGGAGGAACGGGTTCATCAATTCGTCATGGGGTTAGAAACTCCAAAGTTTAAGAACGTGAAGACCTCTATTGTCAATACGGAGCCACTACCTTCTGTGAATAAAGCTTACTCTAATGCTATAAGAGAGGAACAGGTGCTGGGAGGCGGATCTGGAGAACTTCCAACTTCAGCAAGTTTTGTTGCGCGTACAGTTGACAGGGCAGTTGACAGACCAGTTGTGAGAACAGATGGCTCGACAGGTGGCTTGACATAGAAGAAGGATATGAGCAATGTCACTTGCTCTCACTACCATAAGAAAGGACACAATGCGGTCGTGCTTCAAGCCGATAGGATACCCGAGAATGGTGGGAAGACCGGCGTGGGAAGCCAAAGCAAGAGGACGAGGTGGAAGCCAATTTTCCTCGGGAAGGAAAGATCAAGGAAGCCAAGCACAAGGTCCAACAATGTAGAGGTCAAGATCGAAGGAGTTCCGCATCGAGGCTAGAGCTGGGATTCACAGCAGATCAATGGAACAACTTCAAGAATTTTATGCGTATACACGTGCCGACAATCACAAGACAACCGGCAACGCAACCGGTAAGGCAATTGGTACTTACGGTTGGCTCGTCGGACGCTGGAGCCAATCAACACATAACAGGGACATCTCTTTGCTCGGTGATGTTCATGATATTAAGGCGAATCACATTGGTGCGCCTAATGGGAGATACATGAAAGCCATGAAAGAAGGCAACGTTGAGATTGCCACGAATCTTGTTTTAAAAAATGTTTTATATGCCCCAAACTTTAACTGCAATCTCTTATCTGTCTCTCAGTTACTTCGAGATTCTGATTATTTGGTGCATTTTTCTGACAAAAAATGTGTTGTACATGACCGGGTCTCGAAGATTTTGATTGGAGCGGGTGAATTGGACGGGGGGTTGTACTACTTGAGGAAGTCACCGACAACGCAAGTGCACAACGTTAGAGAATCGCGCTTTCAGTTATGGCATCAGCGACTCGGGCATCCGTCAAGGAAAATAGTGGGTTTGTTACCTTTCGTTACTCATAGTAGTATTAATAAAGACGTTTGTGAGATTTGTTGCAAGGCTAAACAAAGTAGGGATAAATTTTTACTTAGTGAAAGTAATTCTAATGGAATTTTCGATTTAATTCATTGTGATGTTTGGGGTGACTATCGGAAACCTGCTTTGTGTGGTGCTGTTTATTTTTTAACCATTGTGGATGATTGTTCCCGTGCGGTATGGGTTTATTTGGTCAAGTCCAAGGGTGATGTTTCCCAAATTTTGAAAAATTTTCTTGCCATGGTAGAGCGGCAATTTAATAAACAAGTTAAGAAAATTAGGAGTGATAATGGGACGGAATTTACTTGTTTGGAAAAATACTTTCTTGAACAGGGATCGAACATCACACTACTTGTGTTCGTACGTCCCAACAAAATGGAAGGGTAGAAAGAAAGCATAGACATATTTTAAATGTGTCTCGTGCTTTGATGTTTCAAGCAAAATTACCGGTCAAGTTTTTGGGGGAGTGTGTGTTGGCGGCTGGGCATTTAATTAATCGAACCCCCTCAAAATTATTAAATGGGAAAACTCCTTATGAAATTATTTTTGGGAAGCCTCCTTCTTACTCACACATTCGGGTGTTTGGGTCTTTATGCTATGTACATTATTCTCGGCGTGATAATGATAAGTTTGCAAGTCGAAGTAGGCGATGCGTGTTCTTAGGGTATCCCCTTGGCAAGAAAGGATGGTATGTGTATGATCTCGATGAAAATAAGTTGTTCGTTTCTCGGGATGTTATTTTTGTGGAACAAGAATTCCCTTTTGCTCACGGTCAGAATAGTCAGTCAGAAGGAGCATACACAGACTCTGATATTTTTCTTTGTCCTTCCAATGATATGGCGGATTGTGAAGAAGTTCTCCTGCCTTCCGACCAACCGATGCTGTATGACTGACCACTTGACAGAACAAGTGATCGAACAAGTAGCAGGACAGCCTGCCGATGAACAGCTTGCTGATGAACCACTTGCCGATGAACGGCCTGCCGATGAACGGCCTACCGATGAACAACCTGCCGAATTGATTGAGACAGAAAATCTGGGACATGGTCAGAGAGTTAGGGTCCCTTCTACCCGATATCCATCTTCTGAATATGAGTTGGAACCATCACAGGCACATATTACTCAAGCTACACCCCCGTCCCGTCCATCTACTCAATCGAATCTTCGTGTACTCGATATCCCTTATCACATTTTGTCAATTGCACTAAATTCTCGTCGCATATCGTTGTTTTTTGGCTGCCTTATCGACTCGGTGTTGAGGCGAAACATTGTAGTGATGCGGTCAAACTTCCTCAATGGCGTGAGGCTATGTCTAAGGAGCTTAATGCGCTTGATTAGAATGGAACTTGGGAGTTGGTAGATGCCCCTCTTGATAAGAAGGTGATTGCAACAAATGGAGTCTATAAAATAAAGTACAATGCCGATGGGACAAATGAGCATCAGAAGCTCGGCTAGTGATCTTGGGAAACCGACAAGTTGAAGGCATTGATTTCAAGGAGACATTTGCACCCACCATCAAAATGGTTACGGTGCGAGTTTTTCTTAGCATTGCTGCAGTTAAAAAGTGGGAACTTCATCAAATGGATGAACGGCCTGCCGATGAACGGCCTACCGATGAACAACCTGCCGAATTGATTGAGACAGAAAATCTGGGACGTGGTCAGAGAGTTAGGGTCCCTTCTACCCGATATCCATCTTCTGAATATGAGTTGGAACCATCACAGGCACATATTACTCAAGCTACACCCCCGTCCCGTCCATCTACTCAATCCAAATCTTCAGGTACTCGATATCCCTTATCACATTTTGTCAATTGCACTAAATTCTCGTCTGCATATCGTTGTTTTTTGGCTGCTATTGACTCAGGTGTTGAGCCGAAACATTTTAGTGATGCTGTCAAACTTCCTCAATGGCGTGAGGCTATGTCTAAGGAGCTTAATGCTCTTGATTAGAATGGAACTTGGGAGTTGGTAGATGCCCCTCTTGATAAGAAGGTGATTGGTAACAAATGGGTCTATAAAATAAAGTACAATGCTGATGGGACAAATGAGCATTGTAAAGCTCGGCTAGTGATCTTGGGAAACCGACAAGTTGAAGGCATTGATTTCAAGGAGACATTTGCACCCACCATCAAAATGGTTACGGTGCGAGTTTTTCTTAGCATTGCTGCAGTTAAAAAGTGGGAACTTCATCAAATGGATGTTCATAATGCTTTTCTACACGGTGATCTTAGTGAAGATGTGTATATGAAGGTACCCGTGGGACATCCGGACTCGTCTTCTGGGAAGGTTTGTAAGCTTAAAAAATCATTATATGATCTTCGGCAAGTTCCTCGTTGTTGGTTTGCCAAACTTTCTGTGGCATTGACAAGGTATGGATTTGTTCAATCCTGTTCCGATTATTCTTTGTTCTCCTTAAAGACTTCCGCTGCTGAGATACATGTCCTTGTCTATGTTGATGACTTGGTTATTGGTGGGAATGATCCGGTTGCCATTAGCCGCTTCAAGAGCTATCTTAGTAGTTGCTTTCACATGAAAGATCTTGGGCGTCTTAAGTATTTTTTGGGGCTTGAAGTGGCAACACATCCGGATGGTATTTTTTTGTCTCAGCGCAAGTATGCGCTTGATATACTTTCTGAGGCTGGTCTTCTTGGTGCTCGTCCAGCCATTACTCCTATTGAGCGTAATCACCATTTGGCTTTGGCCCGAAGACGATGATTTACGAGATCCGAGGCTTATAGGCGACTTGTGGGTCGTCTTATCTATCTTACTATTACTCGCCCGTAGCTATCCTGGCAGCCGCGCATACACTTGCACAGTTCATGACTCGGCCTAAGAAGGCCCATTGGACAGCCGCTCTGCGTGTTGTTCGGTATCTTAAGAATCGTCGGGCCAAGGTATTTTGTTACGCTCGACTCTGTTTTTCATCTCCGAGCATATTGTGACTACGATTGGGCAAAAGCCGTCCTCTTACTCGGCGCTCTCTTACCGCTTATTTTGTTTTCTTGGGTCACTCTCCAATCTCTTGGAAAACCAAGAAACAGACTACTATTTCACGATCATCGGCCGAGGCAGAATATCGTTCTATGGCGAGTGCCACTTGTGAATTAAAATGGCTGCGTAGTTTGCTTGGTTCGTTCGGCATTTTCCATTCAGCTCCTATGACTGTTCTGTGTGATAGTCAATCCGCATTGCATATGGCCCAGAATCCTGTCCATCATGAGCGAACCAAACACAATGAAGTTGACTGTCATCTTGTTCGCGATGCTGTTCAGTCAAGTGTCATCACAACTGCCTATGTTCATACGACTTCACAGTTGGCTGATCTTCTTACTAAGGCATTGGGCAGTCGGCAATTTCTACATCTTCTAGGCAAGTTGGGCGTTTGTGATTTACACGCTCCAACTTGAGGGGGGTGTTGAGATAATGACGAGATCCTTGTGAAGATTCAACAGTCAGTGCCGAATTCTCTTCCACTTCAGTTCGTGAATGTCCTTAAGTCAATGTATCATTAGAATTAGAATAGTCTTAATTTCTTGTATAAATATCTTGTTATTCAATGGAATACACAGAGAAAATAATAACAGATTTTCTTCCTCCTTACTCGAGTTTTAACTTTTTACTCTAATTAGTATTTTGCCTTTATACCCCATTCGTCACCAAGAAATGGCCCAATGGTATGTTGGTGGCCTCCCGAAGGGGAGGTCACCGGTTCGATTCCCCTCAAGGGGAGTTTCTGTGGTTTAATTTCTACCTTGGTTCAGGGTCCTTTGGAGCCTTTCGGGGCACATCCGTGCAGTTAAGGAAGCAGCATTGCTGGGCTTGCATCCTCAGTGTGGGGAGTTCGAATCTTGGCAGGAGCAATGGAGCGACTAACCGGTGTTGTAAGAGTGATGTAATTGCCTCGACAGAGCAGTGGGAGCGACAATGGTGATGTAAGAGTGATGTAAATGCCTTGTAGGAGGGCTCCCTTGGGGCTCTGAGTATAAGGGCTTGTCACCCCGCTGCATAGAGGCACATCCCGCGATTTACCTCCACCAAGATACCAGCGCAGTGGTCCGGGATTAGTCTCAGAGCCGAGGCTGAACCCTGGGTATCAAAAAAAAAAAAAAAAAAAAAAAGAAATTGACGAATTCAATGTTTATATTTATCATATTTTAATCTTATACTATTTCTTTAAATTATAACATAATTATTGTTTTTTACTTGAAATATGAAAAAAAAATTTGGACAACCCAAAAAGATAAACATGTCTACGTGTCCCTGTCCCCCGGCATACGGTATACTCCCTCCGATCCGATAATTGCTTCACCCTTTTGGGGTGGACAAGCAAATTAAGAAAATTGATGAGTGAAAAAAATATTGTGAGTGTAATAGTAAAATAAGAGAGAGAAAGAGTGAAGGAAATAGTAAATTTAAAAAATGTGTGAGTGTAATAGTAAAATAGAAAAGAGAATGAGTGGGTGAAATAGTAAAGATTCTTTCCCATTTTAGGAAATGTAAAGCTTTAAATGGGATACCCGTTTTGTTAAAAAATGAAATTATTAATGGAAATGAGGGAGTATATAATAAATAAAAATCAAGAAAGACAAACAAAAATGAACTCTATGAAACAACATGACATTTCCAAAAAAGTGTACTCCCTCCCTCCAACCCATCTAAAAAAAAAAAAGCACAAAATTGATCGTAACAGTTGAAAATCAACACAAAATTGATATTAAACAAAAATTAAGGAGAAACTATAGTTGAATAAATATTGTCAGTATAAAAATTAATGTATGAGAGAAAATGCGGGGTATGAAATAGTGAGTGAATATTTATTGTAAGTATGTGGGTCACATTAATAGAGAATTATTAAAAAAAATCATTTTTTGAAGGTGTATCTTTTTAAATGTTAAATGGTATACTCCCTCCGTCCCATAGAACATTACCCCTTTTGCTATTTTGGGCGTCCCTCTTTAAAGTCCCACTTTCCTAAAAAGGAAAAAAAAAATACTATTCTCTCCACTCATTCTCTCTCCTCCCACTCACAATACTTTTCAAATTTACTATTCTCTCCACTCATTCTCTCTCCTCCCACTCACAACACATACTTTAATAACATTATTTCTTATTTTCCGTTCTCAATTGTAAACGTGTAATGTTCTATGGGACGGAGGGAGTACTTAAAATGAAAATTTGTATATTTTTGAATGAAACGGAGTAGTTTTTTTCTTCTTTTTAAAAATTAAAAAAATACCCTCATAACAAATAACAATACAAAGTCCAAAGCAAAACAAACCCCTCCCCCAAACCATTTTTTTGTGGATTATAATTGCAAATAAAAAAAATTCCATTTTCTTTGTTCTTCTTGTTTCCCCCTCTTCTCATCTCCCTGATTTTTGTTGGTTTTCTTGAAATTTGTACCCAAATTTGGGTAAGTTAGTTAACAAAACCCAGAAAGGTCTTGGTTTTTCTGTAATGGGAAATTGTTTGGATACTCAGGTTGAAGATCCTAACCCTACCAATTTCAGTAAGTCAAGTTCTTCATCAACTAGGCCTTCTACTACAGGTAAATTCACTCAATTCAATTAGTCAAAACTACTCATTTTAGATGTTGGTGAATGAAAGTTTCCATTAAAGTTTGCTTTTTGTTCATATTATGAAAGTTGAAGGCTTTGAAAATTCAATTGTTTATTTCTAAAATTGTTACATGGGTTTTGTTTATTTCTAAAATTGTTACATGGGTTTTGTTTATTTTCTTCATAGAATGCAGTATCTGTTATGTTTTGGGTAAATTCATTGTTAGTTACACAATTTAGGGAATGCCCATCTTTAATTGAGTGGAAACCATGAATAATTGCTGATTTTCTGGCACACTGTTTAGGGATTTCATCGAATACCAGTAATAGGGGTGGATTTTCTGCAACAAGCAGCAGTGCTGGCCAAAGCCGGTTATCTGAGGCTGTGAGCGTTGAGGGGGAGACTTGTTTGAATGGGGAAATATTGTCTGCACCTGATTTGAAAATATACACCTATGCTGATTTGAAGAGTGCCACAAGGAACTTCAAGCCTGATATGGTGTTGGGTGTGGGGGGTTTTGGGACGGTTTATAAAGGATGGGTGGAAGAGAAGACATTGATGCCAACAAAATATGGTACCGGAATTATGGTTGCCATCAAGAAATTGAATCCTGAAAGTATGCAAGGGTTTCAAGAATGGCAGGTACTTCAACTATTTATAGAGCAAATATTTTGATTACTCACTATTTTGGTTGCAACTGTTTCATGTGATACTTATCTTTAGCATTTATTGTTGTTTGTCTGTGTTTGTTGTTGGACTTTCTGGAAAAAGGAAACCTTTACCTTGGATTGATGATGTAGTGCAAGAATGAAAGTTCTCTTGTAGTGGCACATTGGCCTGCAGCATTCGTGTAAATCAACTGCCAATCAGAATTCTCTTTCCGGTATTGTGGGTCATCCATAAGTTACTTGAGTGGTTGAGTTGCATTACTTACTAATTGTCGCATGGAAATAAATCAGTCCTTATTTGGAAAGAGAATTAATGAGAAAATGTATTATGCTCGTACTATTGACAGTTTTGGTAAATATGCACAGATAGAATTTACTTCTTGTTGGGGATTTGGGGGAATCTCACACCCGCCTAGCCCATACTAGCAGTCACAACTTTATGGAGAAATAATCAAACACATGCAGATAATAAGATGAAAGAGATAAAACAATAGATTTGGTAACCCAATACATCAACACATGACTACATCTGGGGGCATTGCCAAGCCAAGATATTTACTATGATAATATGTGATTTTTTTT
Source organism: Adenophora triphylla var. japonica (assembly GCA_022495995.1). Lineage (NCBI taxonomy): Eukaryota > Viridiplantae > Streptophyta > Magnoliopsida > Asterales > Campanulaceae > Adenophora > Adenophora triphylla. Next base: position 234,059 of record JAFEMH010003155.1, read on the forward strand.
TTTCAAATTTGCACATGCAATCACTAAGATCTAAACATAGCCATTTTCCATGTAAACTACTCTCCTCTTCCATATCTTTCCCCTTGAAGAACTTACACAACTCAGCCATGGCTAGGGTTGTAGGATTGTCCCATGGCTATCCTAGGCCCCCTAGCCCCCTTGACTCTCTTGTGATTCTCCCTTGTGTATCCTAGTTTTTCCCTGAAGCACACATAATTCTGGCCGTCACTTTATCTTATATAGGATCCTTGGAACAACTCCTAACCCTAGAAACAAAGGAATCCCGAAATCAGCAGGTTTGGGCCCGGCCCAGTTCAACACGTCGATGTGCGGTCACGCGAACGCTCATCAACCCGAATATCTCCAGCCGTTGCCAAGAACCCTCCTGAAACCATTGTCCGGCCTGTACAAATCTTCCTCCTTTTCTCTCCAGAGTCCTAGTTTGTCTACAATCCCAACACTTCTTATTTTCCTTATGATTGGGAACTCTTTCATTGTTTTTGGTTTTCATGGGGTGTTGTTTGGTGCACATATTAACAATTGGCAACTTATTGCACGGAGACTAATATTTTTCTTGCATCATTTTGATGTCTAGTCTGTAAAGTACTGATTTGGTGCAAAACTTGTGAACATTGACATGAGGGGATCAACTTTTACTCGTTTGTTTGATTGATATCTAGTGTGTTTATTTGTTTCTGTTTTGTTCATATTCCATTGACATAAGAAGATAGTTTGTCAGGATATTAATTCTAGTCTTTTGCATTTTTCAGTCAGAAGTGAACTTTTTGGGTCGCCTTTCTCATCCTAACCTTGTTAAGCTGATCGGATATTGTTGGGAGGCTAAAGAATTATTACTTGTATACGAGTTTATGCAGAAGGGAAGCTTGGAAAATCATCTTTTCAGAAGTAAGAACTCTTAATACTCTGTTTGGTTCATGGGTTACGTTAGGGAAAGTAAAATGATGATTTAAATTCATGCATAAAGTTTCTGGCGATTCCTCTACCATAGCCCTCCCCCAGCAGTTGGTGATATACCAGTCTGGATAACTCCATCCTATTTATTGATGCAAACCAATGGTTCAAATCAAAGAACTACATTGTTTTGACAGATTTAATCTGGACCATTAGATTATATTGACAAATGGAGCAATTTGGACAATGGAAGTGGGGAAAGTTAGAAAATTCAATGGGAGAGGAACCGGATTCAAAACTTCTTGGGAAATGTTAAAGACAGTTGCTTCCTTCACTTTTCGTCTAATTTCGACCGCAGATGAAATTTTTACACCAAACAAAGTATGATGAAAGAAATCATGATTTTTTATTTCTCAGAATTGCATTGACCATTTGATTATTTACTTTGGCAGGGAGTACTTCCATGGAGCCACTTTCTTGGGATATAAGGATGAAAATAGCCATAGGTGCTGCTCGAGGCCTAGCTTTCTTGCACAGTTCAGAGAAACATGTCATTTATAGGGACTTCAAGGCCTCTAATATACTCCTCGATGGGGTGAGATTTCATACCCTTGACTTGTTATTTAAGAACAGTTTTCCTTCATACACCTTTTCTTGACGTATTCTCAAGCTGAAAAATACCATGTTGGAATGTTTTAGATAAAAAGGTTCATTAAGGGTCTTAATGATATTTCTTGCAAATCCTAAGTTCCTCGATTTATCTGTCTCATTCTTTTTCTTTTTGGTTTTTGTAGAACTACAATGCTAAAATATCGGACTTTGGCTTAGCGAAAATGGGGCCTTCAGGGGAAGTGTCGCACGTGACAACCAGGGTAATGGGAACATACGGATATGCTGCTCCAGAGTACATTGCAACAGGTGTGTTCTTGTTCCAACTCTTGATTTTGTATTAGAGGACCCAAAAAAATTCAAAAAGAGATTCTTAAAAATTTGTTAAGAAAACATAAGTACCACTATTCGGGGTGGTCCGACTTATGCATATCAAGTAGACTAATCAAACAAGATACTACGCATTAAAATATTTTAAAAAACACTTAAAGTTCCAAACTTGACCAGGTCATTTGTATGTGAAGAGTGATGTCTATGGCTTTGGTGTTGTACTTCTCGAGATGCTGACCGGCTTACGGGTGCTCGACACGAAACGCTCGAGCAACCAGCATAATTTGATTGATTGGGCAAAGCCTCTTCTTTTTAATAGGCGGAAGATAAATTCCATCATGGATGCACGAATAGAAGGCCAATATTCTTCAAAAGCAGCATCACAAGCGGCTCAACTTACCTTAAAATGTCTAGAAAATGAGCCCAGAAAACGACCTTCCATGAAAGAAGTAGTGGAAGCTTTAGAACGCGTAGATGCCATGAAAAAGAAATCGAAGCAAAACAAATCTGTAAAGTCAGATTTGAAATCTCATACGCAGAAGGAAAACAAATCTGTAAAGTCAGATTTGAAATCTCATACGCAAAGACAGCATCTGACGAGTAGTCATCACCATTGAAGCCATGCTAATGCATCAGCAACTGGAAGATGAGAGCCGTGGCTGTATTTATTTTGTAAGTTTTCTCCCCTGTCCCCAAGTTTTATAAATCTTTTAATTTTTTTTTTCTTTTTTGTATAATCTAGCATAAGAATCATTACATGGAAAATGCACTACAATTATTCTCTCTTCCCCCCCCCCTTTCCATTGAGTTTGTTGTAATGGCAATTGCGGTTTGTATTTTGACACCATTGAAGTTCAGGTGTCATATAGTATAACGATTCGAGAATATTGTGGTGTAAAACCAGAGCATTGATTCATATAGTAACGATTAGAGAATATGCGGATCTCTTGTTAGCTTCTTTTGGTTAGTAGATGATCGTGTTTTTTTTTCTTTTCGTTCTTGGCTATGCACTTGACACCATTGAAGTTCAGGTGTCATACCGGGCCAGAGCAGTCTGGCCGGAGGCGTCGGATTTGCCTCCCATCTTGTTTATTGCTTTTGATTCTATGGTTCACATGTTATTTCAGACATTATACATTATGCTCATTTTTCCCTCCAAATCACGGGTCATCTATTGTTTGAAATTGCCTCCCTCTTGCTCACGCTCAGCCTCTAAAGATTAATGAAAAAATAACAATCAGAAAAAAAAAACATTCAAAAGAATTAGTGAGATTTTTTTTTTTTTAAATAGAAGTCAAATTTAAGAACCCTAAATGAATTTAAATCAATCTTGAATAACGATGGAAACATAATAACAATGGAAACATACCGCTGAGACGCCAGGTGGTACGGTACAACAAGGAATAGTCTGAATTGTTTCTTCGTTTCCTTTTTTTTCCGGTTATAGGAAAGGAGCGGTTGTAACTGCTACAGAGTGAGTGGTACCCGGGAGTTAGAGAAGACAGTTGAGGGAGGGAAAATTCAGATTCAATCTTAACCAATTTTGTGTTTTCTCATATTAAATCTTGGGCGCTCTTTGTATGACGGTTATTTCTAAACTCTATTGTAATATAGATTACATATAATAAGAACCTCCTTGTTTATCATAATGTTTTTGATGCTGCAAGAATCGTGCCGTAATCAATCTGCGTCCAGCTGCAAGATCAATCTCCTGACTTTTGACCTGAAAACAGAACCCACAACTAGCTGGAATGGTCTCCGGCGAAGACCCTCGGGCGTGATAATAAGTATGGTGATTTGAGAGCTAAAATATTATAATGAACAATGTATTCAGAATAACAAATAGCAATTACCTTGGAACTGTTGACATTGCCTTGTATTTATAGTTGTTGATGAGAGATATAATTGTGGTAGGATTGCATGACATCCCTATAATCTCGGACCAGATATACATAAGAGATCTTGTCCATGAACAACTCCTGATTCGTAGGGAGTCCGTTATGGAAAGAGTTGTAATCACGCCTGGACTTTGTAGGTCGTCACGTATTGTAATAGGTCGAGGTCGCCTATTGGGTCTAGGTCGACCTGACTGCTAGATAAGATCGGGTCATGCCCGCATGAGATCTGGATCGTATGTCGGACGATAGCTAGGTCGGGACCTGGTAGGTCGGACAATGAGCTAGGTCGACTAATGAGACAAATGGGCTATGTGCCTGGTAATAATTGGGCCTAGCCCACTGAGAACGTGGTGGCAATAGTAGGTAGATAATTGGGCTTACTCGTTGGGCCTAGCCCGTCACTTTTATTCCGTTCAGTGGCCCCTCAACTTTCTGAGTTGACTTTTGTCGACCAGGAAGTTAGAGAACTTTTTAGGGGAGTTGAGGTAGATCGTAGGTTGATGATCGAGCTGTTGTTTGGTTGACCAATGGTGACGTGGCTCATTCCTGGACGTTGACAATTGGACGACTTGATGAGTAGGTGCGCCGTTTTTCTGTAATCATTATTGTTTTGACGTTTGGAAAACTGCCTCGGAAACCGCTATGACGCATTAAACGTGCAATTAACCGTTGGAATTTTTCCTTTTCCATTTTAATTAAGGAAAAATATAAATAGCAAAATCCTTTTCCTTTTCGAATTTTTACCGTCTCCAAGCTTCTGAATATCCCCAGCGAGAGCAGCAACATAGCAATTGATTTCCTGAGTTCATCTGAAACTTCATCTTCTACAATAACCCTTCTCCGTCCAAATTGATTAAGGTACCCCTCTTATTTTCTTGCATTAGGGCTTAATTTATGTATTTCCTTAAATTCCGCCATGGCTAGGACCTTTAGAAGTGAACCAGGAGCTTGGTACGGTCATTGTGTTGCGAATCGTAGGGTATATAAATGTCTAGATAGAATGTGGAAAGAGATACCCGTTGAGGAGTGCGTAACCATTCTGACTAGGTGGGGCTTGCAATTTGATAAACTTGAGCTTCCTGTAGGAGACGAATTAGGTGAATTAGGTATTGACGACCCAAGAATTGTTGGTTTCCACCTTTTTCACGAACTGCTAGATCACTTAGTGTTGTGTTACATTAGGGGACCTCAAAACCCTTCTTCCTTAGGAATAATCAATGCTTCCCAGGGGAATCTAGGTCGCCCTTAAGTAGGTCGCTTGAGTCTGTATCTAGGACTGATTCCCCTGTTTCTTCTTCTTCAGATATGTCGACCCAAGTATCAGCGAGCTCCTCCTCTGGCAGGATCGTGGATGCCTTCTGCTCGAAGGCTGTGCCAGGTCGCAATGAAAGGGGGTACGTGCTCCTAAAGCCAGAAACTGGGAAGAAGAGTGCTGACTCCAGGATTGAGCTTCTCTACAGCTTCTATGAAATAGATAAGGGGAATTACTAGCTCACACATGTCACTCCTCGAGAGAAGAAAACTCATGGATGGGAGCATTGGGCTATGTATCCTACAAGAGTGGCCTTCTTTTATGGTCAATTTGAAGCTGGATTGAGACTCCCACTGGACCCCTTTGTCTGTGAGTTCTGGAGTGTATGAATGCTGTCCCCATGCAGATAGGAGCCAACTCTTGCAGGGTATTAGTTTGCTTTGCCATGGTGTGCCGTTTCTTAGGATATGAGCCTTATATGAAGGTGTTTAGGGAGTTCTTCAAGGTGGCCTTTGTCAAGAGAACTCAGGGGCATAGTACTCCAGCTAGGACTAAGGCCCCCAAGCTGTTTGTCAATCTCCCCGATAAAGTGACGGGCTGGAATACTCATATGATTTTGGTCGAAAGCCGATCTGGCTGGGAGTTTCCTCTCCCCACTGCTGATTCAAAGGAGCTAAAGGAGGGGGAATACTGGGACCCTGAATGGTGTAAGGATCTGTCTGATAGATTGCATTTGGTCGCTAGTAGAGGGGCAATTAGTTAGGAGTTGCTGGGGAGTAACAAAAATAACTTTATTCAGGCAGGGATGCTGATAGGAGATGACGACGTAGTTCCTTTGGCTCTGATTGTGAGAGGTCCCATGTATCCTGACTGGGTAACTCATGTATTAGGAAAGTTTTCTGATAAATGTGGGTTGTGTCGTAAGACCCATGACTACTGTAAGATCAATGGCGAGCACATTGGTGGTAAGTATTTTCTTACTTTTGTTTTTGAGTATGCTGATTAACTGCTAGCTGGTAGAATCTTTTGCTCGTACATACATGTAGAACTTTTTTAGCTCGTACATGTATTGTAGAACTTTTAGATCGTACATGCTTTGTAGAACTTTTAGCTCGTACATGCTTTGTAGAACTTTTAGCTCATACATGCGTTGTAGAACTTTTATTTTGCTCGCTAGGTCATGCTTTGATAGTTCCCTCCTCATGGTTTTTTGCAGTACTCACCCCTGAACAACAAGCGAACATGGTTCGTATCATGAGCACAAATCAACGGAAGAAAAGCGCCAAGAGTCATGGTGCGGCTAATGCTCGGGCTGGTAGAGAGAAGGAAGCAGAGGAGAGAAACAAGCTGTTGCCCAAGGGGGGAGTGGGGATGGTCCCCCTTGAAGAGTTGGAGGCTGCAGACCCCGCGGGCTCTGAATCTCCCAAAGAGCAAGCTGCCGGTGCTGAGATGGCCGGGCAAAGTTCTGAACAAATGCGAGTGGATGATCCTCCAGCTGAGGGCGAGATCGATCTGGAGGGTGAGGAGGAAGAGATTGACAACCATCCTCTTAGTACCAAGAAGAGGTCCAGGTTCAACCCCCAAGCTGATAAAGGGAAGGCCGTTAGCAGCAACGTTCAAGCCATTACCATCCCAGCTTCCTATCCCAAGCTAGTTCGAGCTCGTGTGGACAAGCTAAGTGATGTTCCTTTGCTTACTGGGGTGGATAGCTTGAGTAGGGAATACCCCGAGCTAGAATTTGCGAAGGTCGTGGTAAGGCGAGCTGTCGACCAGGACTTGGTGAACAAATTCACGAGCAAGGGATTGACTGCAGAGATGTTCCAAGCCAGGTCGGGGCTTATCCATTCTGAGGTAATACTTCACATTTTCTGATATAACTGTCATACTCACTTTTTGCTCGTTTGTTTCCATTAACCCCTTTTTGGTCATTCTGATCCATTGGCTTTTTTCACTGTAGTGCCTTGCCATGATCGAGCTTGCCACCAGTTATTGGAAAGCAGCTGAGGAGCAGGAGAAGCTCGCCAAAACAATGCTTGATCGCAAGTCCAAAGAGTTGGGGAAGGTTGAGGATGACTACGCCAAACTGAAGGAAGAGCACTCCGATCTGAATGCTGCTTATGAAGTGCAGAAGCTAGTCAAAGAGAATGCGGTGACGGCCAAGGAGGAAGCTTTGGAAAAATTGGGGGAGGTCGAGAAGGAGCTTGCAGCGACCAAAACTGAGCTGGAGACGACCAAGAAGGTGCTTCATAGCCGGGATGAATTTTTGGCTAAGCAAAATGAAGATCATGCTACATCTCGAGCCAAATGGAAGGAGGAGGCTGACGCTCTAGTTAAAGCTGCAGTGGAGGCATACAAGGACAGTGATGAGTGCTTCGAGAACACTCAGAGTCAAGACTTCACCTTCTATGACGTTGGTCGACGCCATATGGCTTGACATATTTTGGTGGATCCCTCGGTCGACATTCCGGTCCAACAGTTATCAAGGTGGACCTCAGAGGATCAAAATGATATGGCTGCCCGCAAGGGTCACCCTCTTGTACCCTATAATGACAATGATCTGGCTGCCCTTGCTGCTGAAGATGCTGAGATGGAGGCTGAGCCCTGGGTCGTTCCTCCTGTTGAACCAGTGAATTTCAACACTATTCTTCATGATCTTATGAATCCCGACGAGATGGCTTTTGAAGGAGACACCCCCAGGCATGGATATACCGAATCCGGCAAACTTAACGATTTCCACCAACAAGAGAAGGATTTAGCTTCTACCAGCGATCCAACTGGCACCGATCCAACTGCTTGATTTATTTGGATGGTTATGTAATGAACAAGTCCCAAAACAATTTTTATGTTTTGCTTTGTGTATGTATTGATGCATTGACCCAGTTTTTTGGGAGGCATTCTAACTCGTAACATTTTTCTAACTTAAGTCCTAGCCCATTTTAGGGGGACTTTAGTTTATTTAATCGTAGTTGACTTTTTACTTGATCCCATCTTGCTTTGATTTGGCTTGATTGTTTGAATGTCGAACTAGATTTAATAGGACAAGTGAGTCGCTATAAGCTTTTGATCGGACTAGTTTTTTAACAACAAAGTCGACCTTGTACTTGCTTGATTTTTGAAAACGAGATTGACTTAGAGTCGAACCTGTTAAAGGAACGAAGTCGATCAAGAGTCGGACTTGTTGAATGAGAGAGGCAGATTATGAATCGAGCCTGTTTAAAGGAACGAAGCTGACCAAGTGTCGAGCTTGTTAGAACGAAGTCGATTAAGAGTCGGACTTGTTTAAATAAACGAGACTGATTATAAATCGAGCCTGTTTAAAGGAACGAGGCTGACTAAGAGTCGAGCCTGTTAAAACGAAGTCGACTATGAGTCGGACTTGTTGAATGAACGAGACTGATTATAAATCGAGCATGTTTAAAGGAACGAGGCTGACAAAGAGTCGAGCTCGTTTAAAGGAACGAGGCTGACTAAGAGTCGAGCCCGTTAGAATCGATGCACAAACGTAACACAATTTGAATAAAACTTCAATTTTATTGAAGTAATAGCACGATTACATAAAGAACGGAGAGCTAGAACTAGAACTAAACTCCTACTTGAAAACGTAAACTAACTTTGAAATTGAACTAGAAAACTGAACTAGAAAACTTTGAACTAGAAGTAGTATCTGATAAGGTGGGTAGCATGCCATGGGTGCTTCAATTCGTCTCCATTTAATGAGAGATCATGTAAGTTCCCTCCTTAATAACCCGAGTGACGATGTAGGGACCTTCCCAGTTGGGAGATAATTTGTTCATCTGGGTTCTCCTTCCGGTTGACTCGATCCTCTTCAAAACATGATCGCCTACTTGGAATGATCTTATCTTCACCTTCTTATCGTGGTAACTCTTAGTTTTCTGCTTGTAATTTACCATCCTTAGATGAGCTGTATCTCGTTTTTCATCGATCAAATCCAAGTCGATCAATCTATTGACCTCGTTCTGCTCTTGGTCGAAGAAAATTACTCTAGCTATGGGAAATCGTAGCTCGATCGGTGCCATGGCTTCTGATCCATATGTAAGAACGAATGGGGTTTTCCCCGTGGGCCCCCGAATGGTTGTGCGGACTGCCCAGAGAGCAAGGGGGAGTTCGTCCAACCAGTTGCTTTTACGACCAACCAAACCCATTTTTAATGCTGAGAGGACCAACTTGTTCCCTGCTTCGGCTTGTCCGTTGCCTTGGGGATAGGCGACTGAAGATTTCCAATACTTGACTCCAACTCTTTTCATTTCGTCTTTGAAAGCTTGGGAGAATTGTAACCCATTGTCCGATACTATTGCTCGAGGAATCCCAAAGCGGCACTAAATGAAGTCGTGAATGAAGTTGATGGCGTTTTCCTCAGTAATCCTGGCTAGTGGCTTGGCCTCAAACCACTTTGTAAACTAATCAATAGCTACGATCACGTACTTGCAATTGCCACGGGCGGGCAGGAAGGGTCCAGCCAAGTCGACACCCCACATATCAAAAGGCCAAGTAGCGATCACTGGAGTTTGCTCGGTTGTAGGCAGGTGAGGCAGATTGGCAAATCTTTGGCACTGGCGCACCCTTGAACAAAATCGTGAGCGTCCGCTCTCATTTGCGGCCAATAATAGCCCATTGTAATCAACTTGTCACCCAAAGTTCTGGCCCCCGGGTACTCACCACAAACTCCACTATGCACGTCGTACATCAGCTGTGTTACCTCTTGAGGGTGTACACATCTCAATAACGGTTTACTGAAGGACCTTCTGAACAATGTGTTTCCTTGAATGACATACCTCGGAGCCTTTTTCTTGATGGCTCGAGCTGCTTTCTCGTCTTCAGGTAGCTCGCCAGTTTCTAGGTATGCTCGCATTTCCTCGATCCAACACTTGGTGTAGACCTAATCTCTACCAATACTCTCCAGGCATTGAATCTGGACCCTCTCATAGGCTGGATGTTCGAGAAAAGAGATAAGCTCCCCATGTTGCTCGTCCGATGTAGCCAGTTTTGAGAGTAGGTCGGCCAATTCATTGTTGTCTCAACCAACCCTCTGTATATCCCAAAATTCCAAGTCTTTGATCAACTTCTTCACCAGGTCACAGTATTTGACCAAAGTGGGATTCAGCACCTTGTACTCTCCTCTGACTTGGTTGACTATCAACTGAGAATCACAGTAGGCTACAATCTTGGTCGCCCCAAAACACTTTGGTACTCAATAGCAGCGACCAAAGCTTCATATTCGGCCTAGTTGTTGGAAACTTCAAACTTGAATCTCAGTGCCTCCTCATACACGGTCCCTGATTCTGGCTCGACCAATACAATTCTGGCCCCACTGACGTTCTTTGTTGCCGACCCATCCGAGTACACTTTCCAGCAATCGTCGGGCAAACTTGTCACGGGATGAGTCTGTGGCTCCTTTCCTTTTCCATTCTCCTTCTGAGCTCCTACTTTTCTATCTCCTTTGGTGAACGTAAGCTCGACCAAGAAATCTGCCAAAGCTTGAGCTTTTAAGGCCTTTCGAGGCCGATACTCGATGTCGAATTCTGTAAGAGCAATTGACCAGTTGAGTAAGCGGCCTGAACTCTCTGGCTTGTGTAAGATCTTCCTCAGGGGTGCGTTAGTAAGCACGACAATTGGGTGAGCCAGAAAATAAGCTCGCAACTTCCTGGAGGCTACGACTAAAGCATATGCTACCTTCTCTGCATTAAGGTATTTGCCCTCCACGTCGGACAAGGCTTTTCTCACATAATAGACGGGCTTCTGAAGCCCTCCTTCTTCTGGAACTAAGACAGCAGCCACAGCTTGATCGCCGACAGATAAATAGACGAACAAAGTCTCTCCAATAACTAGGCTGCTCAACAATGGCAGGGAGGCAAGATACTCCTTAATCTGCTGGAACGACAAATGACATTTGGCCGTCCACTCAAAATTTTTTGTCCCCCTCAATGATTTAAAGAAGGGGAGAGATCTTTCAGCCGACTTAGCTATAAAGCGACCTAGGGTTGCAACCCTACCGTTGAGTCGCTGCATCTCCTTGATATTTGTAGGCTCCTTCATGTCGACCAGAGCCTTGATCTTTTCTGGATTGGATTCAATACCTCGGTGAGAAACCATAAAGCCAAGAAATTTGCCAGCTGCCACGCCAAACACACACTTACTTGGGTTAAGCTTCATGTCGTTTGCTCGTAAATTGACGAACGTTTCCTTTAGGTCGACCACATGACGTCCGACCTTTGTTTTGATGACCATGTCGTCGACATAGGCCTCCATGTTTCGGCCAATTTGTGAGGCAAAGACCTTGTTGACCATCCTTTGGTAGGTTGCTCCTGCATTCTACAAACCGAACGGCATCATAGTGTAACAATAGATACCCCCAGCAGCTTGGAAAGCCGTCTTCACTATATCGTCTTTGTGCATCTTGATCTGATGATAGCCCGAGTAAGCGTCGAGGAAGCTTAATGTGGTGTTCCCAGCTATTGAATCTACGAGCTTGTCAATCCGAGGCAGAGGATAGCTGTCCTTGGGGCAGGCTAGATTTAGATTGGTGAAGTCGACACACATCCTCCACTTGCCATTAGATTTCTTCACCATAACCACATTAGCTAGCCAGGTAGTATGAGAGGCCTCCTTGATGATACCTTCACTTAAAAGCTTTTGTACCTCAAGTTTGATTGCTTCCTCTTTGTCACGAGCAAAGCTTCACAGCTATTGTGCTTTGTGTTTCATGGTCGGGTTAACCTCTAGAATGTGAACATCGACTTACTCCTTTATTCCCTTCATGTCTTCTACTCGCCAAGCAAAAACATCACTGCTCTCCTTTAGTAGCTCGACGATTTCTACTCGTTCTTCAGCTGTCAACTGCTTACCAATCTGAATTTTTTGTTCGGGATAAAAAGGATTTGTTATCACTGCCTCTAGCTCGTCAACAGCTTCAAGTTCCGGACCATCTCTAAACTGCAGGGTCTCGATAATGATCTCGCAAACCCTCTGTATTTCTTTAGCCCCCAAGTGTGGAGCTTCTTCAACAATCATATCGTCCAATTCAGTTGCGATCTCACTGGTGGTGGCTCCTGAGTTATTGTCGATCTGTAGGCATAGGTCGCCTATGAAGAATTGGTCGACCATAACTCTATCTGAATCGACTATGGTGTTTTGAGAAGGACGTGTCGGCTCAGTCATGATGTCGTCATGTGAGTGATAGGTCGCTTCTTCCATGCATGTGATCATAGATAGCCGCGAAGTTGTGGTGACAGACTTTGATAGCTTCAAGTACCCCTCATGAGTTTCAACCTCTAGTTCCCGCTTCTTTCTCATTCGAAGGACATGATCAAGGTAAGCTCGAGTTGTACTTTGCACGCATCCTACTCCAGCTACCGTGGGAAATTTAACTCGTTGATAGGGGATAAAGACCACCATTCCAAGTGCGACCTGGCCATGAATACCCAAAATAGCAGCATAATCACTATTTACATCAATAACAATGAAGGTTACCTTAGTAGTGACCCTAAATGGATGCTGGCCTATGTCAACATCTAGCTCGATCTGCCCCTTTGCATCCACCCTATGATTGGTGAAGCCTTCAAGTCGACCATCATATCGTGACAGTTGCTCTTTTGAGAGTCCCATTTCTTTGAACGTTTTGTAAAATAGAATGTCTTTGCAGGCCCCCGTGTCTATCAAGAGTCTGCTCATCGTGCACCCATCAATCAGTCCTGGATAAAGAGAACTTGCTCTCTGGCCGTTACATTAGTTTCTAGTTCGTATGGATGGAAGCTAATAACCTCGTTCCTGATGTAGCTTCTAGGCGGAACGTGAGGGGCCTTGTTGAGCAGGAATATCTTGTGTTTCAGAGCGGTGTTGCTAGCTTGCTCAGTGATTACTCCCAAATTCAATCTAGGTTGCCTTGGTTCTTGCATACTACCAGCAGGTCGCTCACCTTCACCAGGCTGAGCGGCCTTCACATACCTGTCGAGCTTACCATCATCGACCCACTTCTGAATGATACGCTTCAGACTCATACAATTTTCTGTAGTATGGCCAGTATCCTTGTGGCATTCACAATATTTACTATTGTCCCTTCTGAACTTATTTCCTGGGTCCATTGGGGCTGGTGGACCTAGCTCGACCGTATTCAAAATTTCAGTGCGACTCACTGTCAGCGGAATAAATGTCTCGGGCACTCTCCCAGTCGCCCTGGTTATGTTCTTCCCATTCTTGTTGTTACCACCATTTTTTGCTTGGTCTTTCTTATCAGCATCTACGACCTCAGCCTTGGAACCTGTCCCTTTCTTCTTTTCTTTCCTCTCTTCAGCAATGGCCACATTGTAGGCCCTTTCAAACAGCTCTTGACGGGTCATCACGCTCCTGACTTGTAGCTCGTAATCTAAGTCAGTAGAGGTCACTCCATTTCTAAAGCAATTTATCACTTTCCTATCTGTCAGGTCTTCCTCAATTTTGTCGACCATCTCCTTGAACTTGGTATAATAGCTCATCGAGCTTTCATTTTTCCCTTGCACCAAATTGTTCAAGTCGGTGATTGTCAATTTTCGGGCTCCAGCCGTCGAGAAGCGATCTAGAAACTTCTTTCTCATGTAATGCCATGTGGTAATACAACCTGGTGCCAAACCCTTAAACCAAGTCAGGGCTGCCCCTGTGAGAGTGCTGGTAAGTGCCTTGCACATCATATCATCCTCGTTGGAGACGAAACACATAGTAGCTTCCAGATGCTGTATATGACTCTGGGCATTGGTCGCACCTGAATATTTTTCAAGAGTGGGCAACCTGAAACCGTGAGGAGGTCGATGGTCGAGCAATTTCTTGGACAAGGGACGAAGAGTAAAGTCATTTCGTTTGCCCTTTCCAGCATCCTCTTTCTTGTTGGCCTCCCATTGCTCTAGTCTCTTCTTCCACTGCAACCATTCTCTAGCATCTGGATTGTCGTCCCTTGCATGGGAGACGTCATTGGATCTTTGTTGTTCATCTCGGTGAGGTCCCCTCCTTGAGTTGGCCCTATGCCTTTCGTTTCTGGTAGGAGTCACCTCTCTACCTCGTCTATCTCTGTGGGAAGGCGATTGTACCGAGTTCACTGGCGACCTGCACCTATCTTCCCTGACTGGCGACCTGCGCCCATCTCTATCCCGGTGAGAATGCGACCTAACTGATCTGACTGGCGACCTGCGCCCATTTCTCTCGCGGTGGGACTGCGATCTCTCTGTTCTAGCAGGCAACCTGTGCCTATTCCTCTCAGCTTCTCGTTGTCGCCTCAACTCCGACTTGGCCTCCTGCTCCCTGTTCGTATTGAGATGACTTCGCAAGTCGTCAGGCGAAACAGGTATGTGAGTGCGAACGTGTGGTACGATCTGCCGCTCATCATTCTGCCTGTTACTCTCGTTTTGCCTAGCAATTCCGTCGGGCTGCCTGTGAGAGACTTGTGAGGGGGCTGCTCTTTCCGACCTTCTGTCATTTTGCCCAGGCTCCTCCTCCATCTCTATCAATTCTGCTAGAATCCTAGCCCGCTCCACTAGCATCTCCCTCCTACTGAGGGGATTGGTTGAGGGACCTGGTCTGTCGCCTGCAGCCATTCGCCCTGCTTGTAGACACTTTGGAGGGGGTTGAGCCCCTTGCTCGACCACAGGTCTCTTCTCCTTCCTGTTATCAGGTAGTTCTCTACCGTTAGCAACGCTATTCGAACGTGTTGCCCTTGCGTGCTGACGAGGTGGAGGAGGAGGAGGAGGCATGTTAGCATTGCGATTTCCAGCACCGGCGTTCGTGTTGGCGCCGGCGTTTCCTTCGTTCTGTTCGCTCGAGGCCTCTGAAACATGACCGTCTGAAGTCACCATTTTATGGGTTGTAAGAAATTTCGAGGTCAAAAAAGCACGATTCTCGGCAATGGAACCAAACTGATGCTGCAAGAATCGTGCCGTAATCAATCTGCGTCCAGCTGCAAGATCAATCTCCTGACTTTTGACCTGAAAACAGAACCCACGACTAGCCGGAATGATCTCCGGCGAAGACCCTCGGGCGTGAGAATAAGTATGGTGATTTGAGAGCTAAAATATTATAATGAACAATGCATTCAGAAGAATAAATAGCAATTACCTTGGAACTGTTGACATTGCCTTGTATTTATAGTTGTTGATGAGAGATATAATTGTGGTAGGATTGCATGACATCCCTATAATCTCGGATCAGATATACATAAGAGATCTTGTCCATGAATAACTCCTGATTTGTAGAAAATCCGTTATGGAAAAAGTTGTAATCACGCTTGGACTTTGTAGGTCGTCACATATTGTAATAGGTCGAGGTCACCTATTGGGTCTAGGTCGACCTAACTGCTGGATGAGATCGGGTCATGCCCGTATGAGATCTGGATCGTATGTCGGACGATAGCTAGATCGAGACCTGATAGGTCGGACAATGAGCTAGGTCGACTAATGAGACAAATGGGCCATGGACCTGGTAATAATTGGGTCTAGCCCACTAAGAACGTGGTGGCAATAGTAGGTAGATAATTTGGCTTACTCGTTGGGCCTAGCCCGTCAATTTTATTCCGTTCGGTTTTAGTTTTACTATTGTATACTAATAATAATGTTTAATAGTCATATAGTAGGATATACAATATGTCTATATTTAAAAAAATGTCTACATGCCAATTTTCTTAATATTCCAAAAACTTGAAATTAGATATTAAATGGAAGAGGGAGTAATATTGTACATTTACATTTGTAATGTGCATAAATTGGTGACTAAAAAAATTGGTGACTAAAAGGGATTTTTTTTTTCTCATTTATTTATTTTTAAATATTTTTTTAAATAATTAGCTATTTACAAAAATGATTAAGTTTGGTGAAAACCAGCCGCTGACGGTAAAATTCCCTATTGACAGTGTCGAGTTTATTCTTTCAGTTTATTATTTAGAGGAATACTTTTTAAAAAATGAACAAAATGAGAAATAAATCGACTTAAAGGTCAATGACCTTTTACAGAGTATACTATACGCCATGCGGCACATGCGGTGGTGCACTTGCTGCCGTTGCGTGCACGGCCAATTTCGCGAAGTCCAAGACCGGCGGCGGAACAGCCTCCACCACCGGAAGCGCTAAAAATGCCGCTATTGCCGCCTTCTTCTCCGTCGGCAAATGGAGGAGATACCGTCAACGTCAGATTTTCCGACTTCCTCCCCCTCCTGTCTCCGAGAGTTCGACATGGCCGCCATTTATCCCGTCCCAAGCTCTTCGATCTCTAGTAATATTCCTCTTTCTCTATTATCTCTCCGGATTAGGGCGCAATTCGCAGTTTAGTTAAATAATTAGACGGTTCTCACTAAGTCGACACCAAAGTTTAACTGGGAAATTAGACCCACTTATCATTCTTCTTGCAATAAAAACTCTCCACCCACTTTTTCGCTCTCACTTTACTTTTCATACTCACCCCACGACATTTATCTTTTCTTAATTCCATGTCAATTCCATGTCAAGTAAAATAAAAAACATTAAACCGGACCGGGAGTATTATTTTGTAGCAAATTTGAATTATTATTTAGTACTCTCTCCGTCCCGTCCCAAATGTCCCAACTTTCCTTTTTGGGCGTCCCATTTAAAATGTCTCAATCAAAAAAATGAAAGTTTTTTATTACTTTTTTATTTGTGGGACCCACTTGTCATACTTACAATAAATATCCACTAACTATTCCCTACCCCACTTTTTCTTTCCTACACCACTTTCATACTCACAACATTTATTTCACTATACTCCCTCCGTCCCAGAACAAGTGACACAGTTACTGTTCCGCACGGGAATTAAGGAAAAAGTGAAAAAGTTGATGTGTTGTGAGTGTAGATAGATGAGTAGGAAAGAGAATGAGTGGAGAGAATAGTAAATTATAATAGTGTTGTGAGTATTAAAATAATGTAGGAGAGAGAATGAGTGGAGGGAATAGTAAAGATTCTTTGCCATTTTAGGAAGTGTGACTTATTAGTGGGACGCCCAAAATAGCAAAGTGTGTCACTTGTTGTGGGACGGAGGGAGTATACTTTTTACATTATACTCCCTCCGTCCCACCAAAACTGATACTTATTTCCTTTTTGGTCCGTCCCACCAAAACTGATACTGCCCAAAATAGCAAATGAATCTTCACTATTTACCCCACTCATTCTCTCTCCTATTTCACTTTTACACTCACAACATTCTCTCTCCTAACTATTTCTCCCACTCATTCTCTCTCCTATTTAATTCTTCATGCTCACAACATTTTCTTTCACTTTTTCTCTCACTTACTTTTTCTTAATCCCCGTGCCCAGAAATTTGGTATCAATGTTGGTGGGACGGAGGGAGTATATATTTATTCCTTAATTCTCGTGCCAAACCCATTTTGGGACATTTATCATGGGACGGAGGGAGTATTTAATTTCCTAACTAGTCATCTTTCATTCAGCATATTTCCATTTTGCTCTTAATTAGTAGAAAATTTGAATTATTTTTTTGGACATTTATTTTGGAACGGAGGAAACTGAGGAAGTATAATCTTGGAACACATGATATTTATGCTCCGCTAGTTTAAGATTCTCATGATTATTATCTTTTAGTTATGTGTTCATGTGAAGATATGAACTGTTTTTTTTTTTTTTTTACCTTTACTCGATTAAGCACGAGTTTGAGTTAACATACTGATCATTTTCGTCTTTCTATTTTTGGTTGTCAAAATATAGTCTCAACAACCACAACAACAACTTCTTTACCCCGTGCCACAAAGGTTCCCACCTAAGGTGGGTTAAGGGGAGTCGGATGTACACAACCTTACCCCTATATTGAAGCACAGAGAAGCTGTTTCCGAATGACCTACGATGAAAATTTGGTCAAAAATTACATGGACTGACTGTCGCTTCATAACAAAGAATAGCAGACAGTTTAGTGAGCCATTTTGATTTATTCCGTCATATTCCCGAGCCAAAAAATGAGTAAGTCTTTGACTTAATCGGAAATGATGGGAATGTCAAAAAATAGTCTCATTTCGTGAAAATTAAACAATAGCTATTTAAGAGTGCGGCTCCTCTTTCTTTGCATGTCATAGTCCCCCACAAGTTTTACTCTCTATCTCTGCTCAAATTTCTTTGTTAAAGGTGCCTTCGATAATTTGATGTAATCCTTTCTTTGTCTCTTGGTTTATCTGTAGCTTATGATTTTCTTTTTAATGGTTTTTTTTGTTCTCCAGCTGACAAATCCCCTCATTCTATTTCATGAAATTAACAGATTTAACTGAAGTTACATTAATTTGTGGTTGCTGGAGATCCTTATAATTTTGCTGCGTCAATGTAAGTTCGTAATTCTCAGTTCTGTTTTCATTTTGCATCTGCGTGACAGAAGCTTTGACAATCCGTTGTTGTGGTTCCCATTTATCTCTCTTTGTGTGTGTGTCTGAATGTGTTCAAGGATTTTACTACCCTGTTTGAACTGATAATTTCATGGCAGCATCACAATATGCGTAACTATGATCATGAAACGGGCGAAAACAAATTGGTCGCCTACACTGGAAGACTTATATTCCGTGTCATATCTAGTGTCATATCTATGGGCCCAATCCCAAACCACATTGCATTCATCATGGACGGGAACAGGAGGTACGCCAAGAAACTAAAACTCGAAGAAGGGGGCGGATACAAAGCTGGATTACGAGCACTAATTCAAATGCTAATATACTGCCACGAGATAGGAGTGAAATACATAACAATCTATGCTTTCAGCATCGACAACTTCAAGAGAAGCCCAGAAGAAGTTCAATCAGTAATGGAGCTGATGGAAGAGGTGCTCCAAGTATTTTTCAAAAGAGAAAGTATTATACATAAATACGGCATTAGGGTTATATTTATTGGGGACTTAAAACTGCTCAATGAATCCACTAGGGTTGCAGCCGAAAAGGCAATGAAAGCCACAGCAGGTAACACCAACACCACGCTGTTAGTGTGTGTGGCTTACACTTCTACACATGAAATTTTACACGCTGTTGATGAGTCGTGTAAAGAAAAGTTGGGACGGATAGAGGGTTCTGGAAAGGATATTGGTAGCAGTGACTTGAAGGTGGTGGATATAGAGAAGTGTACGTATATGAGGGTGGCTCCGGATCCTGACATTATGTTTAGAACCTCCGGTGAGACTAGGCTTAGTAACTTTCTTCTCTGGCAGACTAGCAATTGTCTGCTGTACTCTCCTAATGCGTTATGGCCGGAGCTCGGTTTGAGGCACTTTCTGTGGGGAATTTTGCAGTTTCAGGCCAACTTTTCTTATTTGGAGAAGACAAAGAAGCAATCCTATAACTTCCCCAAGACCGATTAGGTGATCCGGCGGCAGTCAATGCTCATTATTGTGGTTTATATATAGCTTTTATATATATTGGTCTTAAGTTTGTAAGGAATACGCCGAGTCGAAAAGTATGCCGTAAGTATTAAGGAATAAGCCGAGTCGAAAAGTATGCCATAAGTATTAAGAAATAAGCCGAGTCGAAAAGTATGCCATAAGTATGTTCAATTTA
This sequence comes from Adenophora triphylla var. japonica, assembly GCA_022495995.1. NCBI lineage: Eukaryota > Viridiplantae > Streptophyta > Magnoliopsida > Asterales > Campanulaceae > Adenophora > Adenophora triphylla. The sequence goes on from JAFEMH010003155.1 coordinate 253,584, forward strand.
TATTTGTTACAAGTATGAGTTTGTATTTTGATTGCAATCAGATATAAATTTGAATGGCATTAAAAATCTAACGAAAAGTATGTCATGTATTACTCACATAACATAATTGAGGGGCATTTATGTTTTTTCTATGCGCTATGAGGCATTTCTGTCTATTCCATGTAATGTAGTTTTGTTAATTGAATTTGTTATCCCAAAATGACTTTAAATGATAAATGGAAATCAGAATAATTGCTTCGTTGCGTGCAAATCTAACACTGTCCTTAAGGTGTAATTTGCCCCCACTATATTGTTGTCTGGGATATGGCAAATCACCTCTAGGATTCAACGAAATCACAAAGGATCTGCAGACAACAAAACCTGAAGATCACTTTTTTCTAGAGCAAAATAATAGAAACTTTCTTTTGAGAATAAGAGAGAATTTTCAAGTGTATAATTTATGTATTCAAACATCCTATATATGTCTCATAAGAAACCCATTCAGTTTTAGTTTTGAAAAGACATAACTTCTGAATTCAAAAGATATGTCTGTTGAATTCAAAGTTCATAACTTCCCATTTGAATTTAAAATAAAACTGAATATTACATAAAATAAAATAGAAAATAAAACTTTAGATTTCAAAAAAATAATTCTGGTCATTGGATAATAATTCACACACATTCTAAGTGCCAAATTATGATAAATATAAAATCAGCAAGTTCCATGGACAGGCCATAAACCTTGCTGGTTTTCCATGCTTTATGCTGAAGAAGATCAGCAAGTTTCTTGGGCAGGCCATGGAACTTGCTGTCCTTTCCCTTCAATGTTTTTCCTTCAAGACTCATCCAAGTTTTATTTCTAATCCATGTAGGATTAACCCTCTCATGTTTTTACAAAGCTAGCTAAACACTAACAATCCCCCACTTAGCTTTGTAAAAACTACATAAATCTATGCGTAAGTAAAGGTGTTCTCTCGAATTGAACCTTTACATAGTATATATATTTCAAAGATAAAACGAAATCAATGGTGACTATATGTTTGAACCAAGATTTCTATGTTAAATCTTGAAATAGTATACACATAATTATGTCTAGTTTCAGTTAAAGTTCATAGAGATATTCCAGCACCATTATGGCCATGTGCTGCATCCTAGAATTTCATGAACATGTCCAAAAGTCAAGCCTTACTTTTGATATAGAAGCGGCACCACTTCTTAATGTTCAAATAGGTGGAGAACCTAGGTTGTTATATGATAACAACCTCTCCATTAAGAGATATCACCCTCTTATTTATAGTTTACTAGTCACATATCAGAAACTTGTTATTACCCATTGAACATTTATACTAGTGGTAATGCTAGTTAAAATGTTGGGTTCCTGTTACCGGTGGCTCTAATTTAATGGCTTCAACCCCATTCCTGTTGAGGTTCTTCTCACCAAATCCTTGGAGAGACCTTTAGTAAATGGATCTGCCAAGTTTTCACTTGTCCTCACATATAAAATTGTGATTATTCCTTCCGTTAGTAATTGTCTAACGTATTCATGTCTTAAACTAATATGTCGAGATTTTCCGTTATATATTTTGCTTAACGCTCTCGACAAAGTAGCTTCACTATCACAGTGCAAAGATATGGCTGGCATCGGTTGTGGCCACAACTCTATATCTAATAATGAATTCCTTAGCCATTCTGCTTCTTTGCCTGCAGCTGCCAAAGCAACAAATTCAGATTCCATAGTGGAGTGCGTAATACAAGTTTGCTTCTTAGATGCCCAAGAAATAGCACCTCCACCAATAGTATAAATCTAACCTGATGTTGACTTGTTATCAGTAGCACTAGTAATTCAACTAGCATCAGTATATCCTTCTAGTACTGCAGGATAAGAATTATAAAATAATCCAAGACTCATTGTTCTTTTGAGATATCCAAGAACTCTTCCAATTCCTTTCCAAGTGATCGCACTGGATTACTTGTGTATCTTGAAATTTTACAAACTGCAAATGAAATATCAGGCCTAGTGCAATGCATGATGTACATAAGACATCCAATAGCACTTGCATATTCAATTTGAGCAACTGCCCTTCCTGTATTTTCAGAAAGCTTGTGTGCAACATCATATGGAGTACTTGCTTCATTAAAACCTAAATATTTAAATTTATTTATTACTTTCTCAATATAATGTGATTGAGATAGAGCAAATCCCCCCACCATGTCTTTTAATTTTAATGCCTAAGATAGTATCTACCTCACCAAGATCTTTCATTTTGAATTGTGAGGAAAGATAATTCTTAGTTTCATTCACTCCTTCCATGTTAGTCCCAATAATTAACATGTCATCAACGTAGAGACATATAATTACTCCATAATGATTAGTGAATTTTGAGTAAATGCACTTGTCAGCATCATTATTCTTAAAACCATGGGACAATATAATGGAGTCAAATTTTTCATGCCATTGTTTAGGAGCCTGTTTCAAGCCATATAGTGATCTTATAAGCTTGCAAACCTTTCTTTCATTTCCAGGCATTACGAAACCTTCTGGTTGTTCCATATACACCTCTTCTTCAAGTTCACCATTTAAAAATGCTGACTTGACATCCATTTGATGTACACATAGCTTATAAATTGAAGCTAAAGCTAATAGCACCCTAATGGAAGATATTCTTGCTACAGGTGCATAAGTATCAAAATAGTCGATTCCTTCATTTTGTCGAAAACCTTTAGCAACTAACCTTGCTTTAAAGGTTTGAATATATCCATCTGTGTTGTATTTCTTCCTAAATACCCATTTACATCCTATAGTTTTTGATCCAGGAGGTAAATCAACTAAGATCCAAGTATTATTGGACATAATTGAGTCTATTTCATCTTGGATCGCCTCCTTCCAAAAAGCTACATCTCTTGATATCATAGCTTCTTTATATGTTTTAGGATCTGTATTTTCCAAGTTAAATATAATGGGGATTTTGACAAGAACACCATAATTATTTTCCTCAACTAGGAAAATAATTGCCTGAGATGATATAAAATCTGGATCTAAATTCTTATCCTTTCTAGCTCTTAGACTTCGTCTTGGTTCACTTGAGGTTTCAGACACCTTTCTTTTTGTACTAGAAGATGTATTATTATTACTTTGTACTAGTATTACACCTGTGCGTTGCACAATTTATAATAACAAAAATTATTTACATATTAATTTTTTCATGTGAATATAGTTGTATATTATAACGTATAATTAATTATAAATAAAATTTAATATGAAATAAATAGAAAATGAATTTAAATATTTGACAAACTTATTTATACATAATGTTATATTTTAATCTTTATAATTAGTATCGACATTCATTGATCTTTTTAATCTTTTTGTATACCAAATATACATTGATATTAAAAGAATAATTTCTAAGAAAAGCTATTAATATAAAGAAAATCATAAAAATAACATTTAATTAATATATTCTTAAATATTCATTTAGATAAAACATTGATAAGAGAGAATTCACAACTTTCTTTATCATTATATATCGAAATTTTAAATTACTTATATACATTTAATATCTCCCAATAAAACAAAAATGAAATGACCATGATTATACACATATTTTTGTAAGAAGACCAAAAGTAAACATATACTACTGAACTTACCAATTTCTATTTAAATTCAAATATTATTTTACTAAAAACAGTATTTTCAGTTTTGAATCAATTATATATTCTACCAAAGTAATACTTTATTTTTAAATCGTCACTTTGCCCCATTATTTAAATCGTTACATTTTGTACAGGAGAGAATATTAATTTTGAAGTGACTTTTCTCTAGTCCTATCTATATATTTATTACTCCCTTCATTTATATTTGTCACTTTAAGAGATAATTTGTGTTCCTAAATATTAGTCATTATAGCTTACTTTTTTTAAATGGTCAAAATTTTCTTTGTCGTTAATATGCATTCGTTCATTTACTTATGTAAAAATATGTAATGTATGTGACGAAGAGAAAGGTTAAAAAAACAGTAATTTATGAATTTCTTGATTTGTGATATTTGTCTAAAGTGACAAATAAAAAGAAATGGATAGAGTATAATTATAACAAATTTGGTGATAATCTTTTACAAACTCCAAAACAAAATTAAAAATGTTGAAAGAGGGACAATTCTTAATACTAACAAAGTTTTGATATTTTGCACTCATTTTGAAAAAGAAATGACGAAAATAACACAAAAAATTCTTTTACCGCCCACTTTTACAAAAAAAAAAAAATTATTATCAAATTTCTTTAACTTTTCTTCCTTCATCCGTATTTTACAAAAAAATATGATACTCATTTATTTTCTATTTTATTTGTATAACTTTTATTTAAGAGTAATTATCTATTTTTCAACCATTATTTTGAAAGATACATATCAAAGAAATTATTATTTAATTTAAGTAGTCAGCTCAAATCATTTTTCTAAATTGAAGGAGTCACCTCAATTCTTAAGAAACTCAAATTGCATTAAAATTTTTTTTTTCTGGCATTTAACATTTTTAGTGCATTTATGCATTCATTAATGACTTTGTATTTTTCTTTGCCAATAGAGTTTTTAATTTAAAAATTGCAAATCTATATCTAATAAAAAAAATCAATACTCAATGCTAACATGCACCATTATTCTCTTTTTTACGGGAAATGCTAACATGCACCACTATCCTCTTTTTATATATATATATATATTTGTTCATTATTGGTAGCATTATTGGAGTCATTAATGAATTCATTTTCAATAAATTCAACATCCCTAGATTCTATTATTACATTAGAATCTAAATCCAACAATCTATATGCTTTAGAGTTTTCAGCATATCCAACAAATACACTCTTTAGAGCTCTAGGTCCTAACTTAGTCCGTTTAGGATCTGGGACTCTATAAAATGCAATGCATCCCCAAACTCTAAGATAACTTAGGTTTGGCGCTCTTCCTTTCCATAATTCATATGGAGATACCTTTAATTTCTTTGAAGGAATCTTATTATTAATATGACAAGTAGTAAGCAATGCTTCACCCCACAAATTATTTGGCAAATTTGCATTTATCAACATAGCATTGGTCATGTCGATCAATGTTCTGTTTTTCCTTTCAGCCACACCATTCTGTTGTGGGGCATAAGGTGCAGTACTGTAAGTACCCAAATCCAGATCGTCAAAATTCGTTAGAAGTTAACCGGAATCCGTTAACTGGCCCGCTCCAGGTTAATCGGAACCCGTTAAGCTCCCCGTTGCCATGCCAACGAGACGTCCCGGGACTGCCCCGTGCATCCCGACGTCGAAGCTTACTTAATACACGTCATCGCACGTAAAAGTACGGCTTTCCCTGAAAAACGCACTTTCCTGGGGCATTTCGGACATTTTTCGGACTGTTATTTTAAAAAAGGGACAAAACCGGGACCCGAGCGCGAACTCCCACAAGGCTGGTGAGTCATGGGACACGTGGCATGCATGCCACCTCCCTCTAGTCACCTTTCAATCAAAAATCAAGGAGAAAAGACTAAAATACCCCTGATATACAGTCTCAGTCCGGCCGGACTCCTTTGCAGACTCTCAGAAATTGCCAGCATGTCCCTCCAATTTCCAAAGTTTCACAAAAACCCCTGGATTTCAAGCTAAGTCCGGTCGGACTCATGCTGAAATTTCACCTATAAATAGAAGGGCTGTCAAAGCCATTTAAAAACAACAAAATCACTCTCCAAACTCACCATAGCCACGGCCTAAACTGGTTCTCCCCTTCCCCGAGCCCGGTTTTACCTCGTTTTGCGTGAAAACTCCATATTTCGATCAAATACGCCCCCGCCATCTCGAAACACCATCCCAAACCACTTTCCATATCCCGTATACACCCCCCGAGCCAAAGGAGTCGACCCTAGCCATAGGTATAACTCCTTCTCTCTAATCTCTCATTCCGCCTCGATTTACGTGCCAGTCGCTATAACCGTTTCGAACGAACATCGTTGAAATGTAGACGCCTCCGTCTAATGGGGTTCGATACGTTTTAGCCCCTAGATCCTCTTCTCTTCCTGTAAGAGAAGTAATCTCGGGTTAAAACGGCGTTCGACCCCGTTCCGTTTACTTTTATGTCATTTAAAATTCCGGATCGATCGATCCGTCGAACGTCATTTAAATTTCTGTCATTTACAATTCCGGACCGTTTGATCCGTCGAACATCATTTACATTTCATGCAACTTTACAATTCCGAGTCGTTTGGCTCGTCGATCGTCATTTACAATTCTGGATCGTTTGATTCCGTTGATACCGCACTTTAAATACTGTCATTTACAAAGTCCGACCCGTTTGGATCGTGATAGTATTTACTTTTCAAAGTCCGAGTCGCAACCCGATTCGTTGATCGCAAAATCATTTAATACGTTTTTTCTCGTAAAAATCGTTAACTATGTAATGTCCGGTTCAAAACCGGAGTTCGACATTCGAACTCTCATTCAAAATGCGCGAAATGACGTTTGGCATCCAAACGCTCATCTTCCAAACTTAAAAGCCGACTTTTGACATTCAAAATCATTTAATACGTTTTTCTCGTAAAATCGTTAACAATGATACGCCCGGTTCAAAACCGGAGTTCGACATTCGAACTCTCTTTCAAAATGCGCGAAATGACGTTTGGCATCCAAACGCTCATCTTTCAAACTTAAAAGCCGACTTTTGACATTCAAAATCATTTAATACGTTTTTTCCGTAAAATCGTTAACAATGACACGCCCGGTTCAAAATCGGAGTTCGACATTCGAACTCTCTTTCAAAATGCGCGAAATGACGTTTGGCATCCAAACGCTCATCTTTAAAACTCAAAATCCGACGTTTGTCATTCAAGCGCTCGCCTTTTCAAACAAACCAATCAACGTTTGACATTCAAACCAAGATTAAGCTTGTCATTCAAGCCCCATTTCAAAATGCAAACACACACACACGCACACGTTTTCGAGAAAGGTAGAAAGACTCGTCATACGAGGTGTTTCGGGTGATCTCGTAATACTCTTCCCGAAACGTAACGTGACCTCCGAACCTAACAATCTCTGGCACTAAAAGCTTTTTTTACTCGTTTTTGCTACCAATAAAAATGACCCCTTGTTTTCAAAGTCTTATCCTAAGTTTTTGCTACCAATAAAAACGACACCTTTTTCAAGCAATAGCCGTTTCTCAACGTTTGGGCTCAAAATACAAAACCGCATGGCGACTCCTCATTCCTTCCCGAAAAGCGAGGTCTCAGACACCAACTCTCCGCGAAAGACAACCGCATTTCGCGTTCGCGCGAAATCCCGGGTAATTTCAGTTGGCGACTCCGCTGGGGAGAGCGATACCTTTTTTCAAAACTACCGTTGTTTTCAAAAAAGCCTTCCGTGGGTCAAACTTTCGTTTACCCTTCCTCGTTTTCGTGTGCGTGTGTTACTTTAAACCTCGAACGGTTTTTTCAAAGGCATTCTATTGTTGTCTTTTCAAAATCATACCATGTTTGTGCATCCCCATTCATATTTGATTTTCATGCTATCTTTTGAACTGCGCATCAAAATTCTTTAAGACACATTCTGAAAAATCTCTGTTTTACTCAGAAAAAGAATTTTAGTGACCGCACACTACTCGCACTTGCTGCCTCGGTACACCGCACTTCACGTGCACTTGCTGCCTCGGTACACTGCACACTACGACCCGTAACCCGGGATGGCCTTTTCAGTTGCACCTCGGTTGGTCTGCCAGACACCTTTCGAGGGCACACGGGGTCGTCCCAAACAGCCCATCCTAGCCCGTGTAAGCCATGCACTCTTTGTGTCACACTTTGTCCAAGACCCCAGTTGATTTTTGGCTTAGTTCGTGTCATAAAGCCTAAATGTATGTTTTTTGCGCCGGGTTCCGCCACGAGTCAAGCTCGAGAGGTTGAGACCGAAGGTCATTCCCGACCCGAAGTCTTGAGCTTTTCAGCCTTGACTTTGACGCGAAGCTCTGCCGAAAAATATACCCGAAGGTTCAATGTGACACCGTGTCACCAAACCCTCACCGTATGCACCGTGCCAGCCACAACTTGGCCAACGCCAAAAGCTAAGGTCCCTCGCGCAAGCGAGTCAGGAGAGGTCATGCCGAACTTTTGGCACGATCCCCACCTTAACTTAAGGACGTTGACTTCGACTGTGGCCCGTGCGTCACATACGTTGGAAGTTTACGTGATCAGCTAGCCTTAAGTTCACTTTTTCCTTTGTCGGTGGAACTCGCTTGCCTTATAGGACCTCGCTCGGGATAGTCCATCCCGAGAAAGATGATCTACAAATGGAAACGAGGGGCTTATAAGTGTAGTGATGAGATCCACTGATTAGAGCTCTAGGGTTAGTTGCGAAAAAGAAGACACGCTCTTTTCCAACCGATTAGGACTCTGAGAAAATGCGTTTTAAGTAAACAGTAATCGGTAACTGCACATTGCACAAGCCCGAAACCTTGAGCCAAATACCCTTTTCCGAAGCCTAAACCCTTCCTTTCGTTCCCCGCAATGAGCGTAAAGTGGTTCAGATTTCCGGGTCGGCGCCTCGCCCGTAATCACGATTACAGCGGCGTCGGAGCCGGTTCTTCGGTTCCTCTCGGTTCCTCTTAGCCGAATATCCGACATGTCTAGCTCACCGAGAAATCGCGACGGGGACGGACCCCCGCCACCGGTAATGTATATGACTTTGGAAGAAGCCATCCGGGCTTGTGAGTTTCACAAGATGCGAAAGAAGATCAACGAGAATTTCGTGGTACGGCCTTCGAATGAGCGAGGTATAGCAGCCTATCCCCGATCCGAACCCGGTACTTTCGTCCTAGTCAAGGATGACGATTCCCCGAAACCAGTTCCCAAACCTTCAACCAGGTTCCTCCCCGCCAACTTACGGGATTCCTTCGAACCAAGGAAACAATGACCTAGGCTTCACGTTGCCACCTCTCGTGGCAACCCCGTCATATTTGGCCGTGCCTAGTGCTACTCCCATCACTCAATACCACCAATACACCGCTGGACCATCTCAAACAGATGCCAATATCCTTCAATACCCTCCCGGGTTCATCCTGCCGCCTATACACGAATCCCAAAACACCGGGGATAAACCCCGATACAGCTCTGTAAAAGGCCCCCATATATTCTCATATATCAAGCCTTCCACCTCCAATCACTACCGCTCACATGGTAGCACCCGAGCCGAGCCTCAAAGTCCACCACTGACCCAACCTTAGCCTCGGATGGTCGAACGGATGAAAGACACGAAAGCCACCATGAGCAAACTAAAGCAAGAAACGCTCAAATCCACGTGTCGCGAGGAATGGTCACGCCTCTCTCACGCCAAGTTCGAATGCCTGAGATGGACCGATTCGACGGAACCGAATGTCCTCAAACGCATGTCGACACCTATGTTCTCGGCATGAGAGCGAAATGAAAGCAACCCTCCAAAGAAATGGCCGACGACTTCCAAAGCATACGCTCAAAAGTTCGTCGTTGCGATGGTTTCTTTGCGGATCGCCACACTGAATCGGATCGGTAACATCTTCCCGGAACGGCAGTGCATCCAACTTAGAGTGGGAAACTAGTCGTGAGGACTTAATCACCACTGAACAGAAAGCGGATGAAAGCGTCGGAGAATTCTACAAAAGGTGGAGTTGGAAACTCTCCGAAATCATGGAGCCACTCTCCAAGGATGAACAGATGCGGATCTTCAAGTCCTTCTTAAGACCGTCCATCAGAACTCTCATCAGTCATCATTTCTTCCCTGCATCTCCGGGCCATGGTCAATGCCGGCTCACGCCTGAGAAGGATCTCAAGGAAAAGTTGTCTCATCGCACGCCCATATAGATACCGATCGCGCTGCATTCAATCCCGCACCGGCCCCGACAAAGGGAAAGATACGTACCGTCAACTACATCCATCGTGACAGCTCGGGCAATGTAAAACCCAGTCCCACAAAGCAACAATTCCACTTCGAAGCAGCACCCGCGTACACTTCGACAAGTTTGACATGCGGCTAGGCAAGATGCCGGAGGGGTTAATTAAGGAAGGTCTCCTTAAACCCGTTCGCAAATTACAAACCCAAGAATCCCGTAGTCAACGCCGACAAGAGCAAGTATCTGCGCCTTCCATCGCATCACGGCCATACCACCGACAATCGCGTGGGGTTACGATACGAAATCCGTAATTTAATAGAGGAAGGAAAGTTGGGAGCGCCCCGTGGGCCCAATACACCGGAAACCCTTTTCCGAACAACAACAACAGCATGAATTCCATTGAGTGGGTGCCCAAGAAGATTGCCGCGAGCCGGTTCCGTCGCCTCTTCCACGGGTCCTCATCAAATGTCCACATCGCATACGATGTTTGTGATCGCTCCGCCGCCTCGGGAGTACGCGTCCCAAGATATGATCCAGAGCAATCCTCCGAGAAAACAGAAGAAGAAGTCCTCTCAACAGAAACTGAGAGAAAGATACGAAGCTGGAGACACCAGTGTGGGTACACTCGGAGAGCCGTCCGGGAGGTTCGACTACTACGTACTCTACCCCATCTGTCCTCCCTTCCTCCAGGCCATGCAGCTTTAGAGCAGACAGGGGTGGGAAGGCCGAAAAGTCCTGCTAACACCAGAGTTCAGGCCTCAGGACACCGAAATACCTCAGATCTTGGTAATCTTATCGCGCCGAAGCCTAACTCCCCGCGGATCGCCCAAGGTTCAATTTGTCCAAATTTTCCGAGCACGGACCGGCAAAGGAAGATCAAAGTCAGCTTGGCACTCGCGCTCGATCAACGTGCTAACCAAGGGCGGAAACCGCCACAAACAGCCTCAACACAATCCCGAGGCTCCAACAAAGGCTTTATGATCATGTTCTATGACGAAGACCTACCGAGAGATGCCTCGGGGCACAATGAAGCTCTGTACATCACTCTCAAGCTCAACACCATAACACTCCCCGGAGTATTGGTGGACAACGGATCAGCCGTTAACGTCCTCCCTCTCAGCATGATGCGAGCCCTGCACATCAACGAAAGCCACCTGATTCCGTCAACCCGGACTATCAAGGCCTACGACTGCACGTCTCGTCCCATCCCCGGGGACTGACTCGAGCTACGTTCGAAACCCAAATGGTGCCAGCAAAATTCCACGTAATAGACATTCCATCCGAATTCACAGCTCTATTGGGACGCCCTTGGCTACATCACATGAAAGCCATAGCCTCCACTCTCCATCAGTGTGTTAAGTTCATCAATCGACAGGGAGATCTTGAAGTCATCAGAGGGGACAGTTTCCTCATAGGAAATGAAGCTGAGACAATAGCCAAGCGTGCCCGCAGCCAGGCACCGGGGCTACCTCCTTCAAATCAACCAAGGGACTACCGGGGTAAATCTCATCAGAATCCCTCAGAGTCCGGAGATGCTAACTATGTCAACGTACTCGAGCAGCGCACTGAACGATCCGATACATCAAGTTCAATTGTCGTTTCCAACATTTGGAGGCAGACTGGAAAGAAACACTGAGCATCGCCATGATGCGGGCACATAAACCCCCTGTCTCCAATCGGAGATTCGTCAGCATTCTTCAAACCAACTCTCTGGCCCCGCCAGGCGAAGAGATTTTCGTAATAAAGGTCAACAAGCACCGTCATACTCGTCTTGAATGTATGGACGTCGTATGGGATGTCCTCCACGAGGAATTGCCTGCCGAGCCCCTCTTTTCCAGCGAAGGGCATGATGTTTTTCTAGCAGCTCCAGCAGCGCAGCAGGACGCGAGGCGCCCTTACGTTTGGGTTGAGCCGACAGACGATGACGAATCAGGACTCTCCGGAGTCGAGGACGCGGAAGACCCGCGGACAGATCTCTGCATTCACATGCCCAGTTTCGAGGACGGCACCCGTTTCGATCAGATCACCTACGACCAGGGCTCCAACACCATGGAAATTGTCAAGCTCAACGTCCAGTACAGGCAGCTATCCGACAATTGGAAGCAACTGGTTGACACGACGAAGAACCCTTCGGATCAAGTGACTGACGACGACTTCGTCAACATCATCTATTCCAGATATCCTGATGATACCATGGATCTGGTTCTTATTATCAGATTTTGCAACGCCAAAGTTACCCTCGACGACTGCCTTCTCATGGTAAACGAGGCCCTGGCTAATCGAGCTCAGAGCTCATCATCAATTCCGACTATCGCCCCTAGGTGGCAACCGGCCCGTGCCGTCGCCAAGCTTAAAGCCACAAGCGCCGCGAGGCCAAGGGCAACAAAGAAAGGAGACAAAGCTCCTCACCCGGCTACGAATCGGGATCAACCTCGGGAATGCTTCCAAGTAGCGGCCCACCCCGAAAACATCTCAGTAAAGGTCTTCCCCGCAAGATGAGTCGGCTTTCGACGAGGAAATGACCACCTCAAAGCATCAACATGCTCAAGTTCGATTCTCGCTCCCATTGTCACGGCACGGATTCAGTACATCCCGCCAAAGAACCGCTTAGCTCTGATAGACTTGGCGATCGAACGAGATCATGAGACTATCAACATCGCAGAATTCAACACCCCTGTGTGTTCAATCAAGCAGATATGGGCAAACTTCTTGGTAGTCGAGATCAAGGAAGGCCGCATGGAATGTCCCAGTCCGACTTCCTTCGTTAACATAATCCAAGTATTTCCGCCATCAAGCCCACAGATCTGAAGCCTTCAGTCCACACTGTCAAGGCATATGACTCTACTTCCCGTACAGTTCTCGGGGTTGCTACTCTTAATATCTGGTTCGGCAAGCGGATGATCCCCACCGAATTCCAAGTGTTGGACATTCCAATCACTTTCACGCCTATCCTGGGCGTCCCCGGTCGCATCAAATCAACGGCGTGGCATCCACCCTTCATCGCTCTCAAGTTCATGCAAGGCAACGAGCTAACCACAGTCTACGGCGACAGCGTCACCACCGAGGGGACCAGCACCAACGACATCCCAGTGTTATAAATCAAGCATAATGACGACATGGCATTAACTGGATTCACTCTGGAGACCTCCAAGATCCAAATATGCAACGTGGACCTTCCACTATCTCACGACAAAATTCCTCCCGACAAGATGATGAAACTCATGAACTTCATCCCTGGACTGGGGCTTGGCAAAAGGTTACAGGGCCAACACCAAGTCATCGAAGTCAAGGACCACACCACGGTTCAGGGGCTTAGTTATGTGCCAACACCGGCTGACATCAAGGAAGACAAAAGGCTCGCCCGCACCAAGGCAGCAGCCCGTAAAAGGGGAACCTCCGACGGCACACCCAACCTCCGACCTTACAGTTTTGACCTCGCTCATTACTTCACCAAGGGAACCGGCAGCAGAACTGAGGGGACCGACAAGGGAACCGGCAGCAGAACTGAGGGGACCGACAGCGGAACCGACAGCAGAACTGAGGGGACCGACAGTGGAACTGATGAAGATGAGAAAGAAGCAGGGATAGTCAGCACAAAGACTACAGAAAGGATGGAAAAGCTAGCACGGGACCTCAAGCGGTTTCGAGGACTCAAGGCTAATCCGATAAGGGGAGCGTTCCTCGACATCACAACTCTACCTGGACCAACCGCTCTGATCCAAAGACGAGTACACATTCAAGGGAATCCCAGACTTGGAGGAGCAGCTCGAGGCACTCTCCATGGTAAACAGATTGTTCGGATCAGCCGCCGGGGCCACATTCGAGACAGTAACTCCAAGGCAGAAGGAACCAGAATTCATAGAAGACGCTCTCAGTGGACCAGCTCTACAGAGTCTCTTTGAAGAAGTCATGGAGGTGACGAACCTGATTGACCTGGGCTCTGAAAACAGCATGATTGCCATGATTGGGACAGCAGAAGCCAAGCCTCTCGATCCCCGAACCCTCATCAAGCATCCAAAGAATGCCATCAAGAACTCGGGTAACTTTCACCGACCAAGGGCAAGCCGGATTTAAATGGAAGACAAGCCGGGCTGCACCCACATCTCCCTAAACCCGATCTCAAACCCTCTAAGTCGCTTCTTTTGTCGAGTCCGAGCCCCTTCCGAGTCGTCCAATGGCCTTACGCCGGAAGACTATGATAATGTAGCCAACCATGTATTTCCATTCTCGTTTAAAGAAAAGTATGACCTTTCGGAGTATCCCCTCATTGCCACTTTAACAACTGATAAGTTAACAAACAACTTAAAAGACGTTAATAACTCAATTGATAAAGAAGCAGACACATTAAATGAACAATACATTAAGGAAGTTCTCAAGCGTGTAGTTGACCAAGAGGACAACCGGGCCCAAGCTGCCGAAGAGGTTATGACCAAAGTGAACCTGTGGTCGGTGCAGGGAGCCTAAAGAGACACAAGTGGGCGGTTTCTTCGCCAATGCGTAAAAGAAGCCCCGATAAGCCTCCTCCGGAGTATGTTGACGTGTTCGCCTGGTCATACCAGACATGCCGTGACTCGATCCCTCGATCGTGGAGCACGAATTCCCCTAGATCCCGAATCCAAGCCTGTCAAATGTAAGCTGCGCAATATCAAGCCAGGAGTGGTCCTTGCAAGTTAAAGAAGAGATTGAGAAAATGCTCCGAGTTGGTTTCATCGAGTGATTGATTACGACTGGCTTTCCAACATCATGACGGTCACCAAGGCCAATGGAAAGGTCGAGATCTTTGTGTGGATTTCCGGATCTCAACAAGGCCAGCCCCTAAAGATGATTTCCCACCGCCTAACATCGATATGCTAGTCGACACCACGACAAATTTCGAAGTAAAGTCCTTCGTGGATGGGTTCGCCGGATACAACCGAGATCAAAATATCCGAGGAAGATCAAGCCAAGATCGCTTTCACCACTCCGTGGGGGACATATCGCTACACGATCATACCGTTCGGTCCGAAGAACGTTGGGGCTACTTACCGGCGGGTTGCAACGGCCCCTTCCATGACATGATTCACAAAGAAATCGAAGTATATGTCGACGACATGATCATCCACGCTCCGGAAGGATCGGACATGCAAGACATGACAGATGCGAGAAAGTTCTTCAACAGACTCGAAAAGCACTCCATGAGATTGAACCACCGCCAAGTGCGCCTTCGGCGTCAAGCGAGGTAAAGTACCGGGGTACATGGTTACGTAAAGAGGTATCGAAGCCGATCCCAAGAAAATCAAGGCCATCATCGACATGAAGCCGCCTGCACCCTGATGAAGTAAAGAGTTTTATGGGAAGACTTCAAGACATCGGCCGCTTCATCAACCAGTTGACATCTCTCTCGCGAGCCAATGTTCAAAATGATGAAGAAGAACGCCGACATCAAATGGGACTCCGAGTGCCGATGACTTTCGAGAAAATCAAGACCTACTTGGTGAATCCCCCAATTCGTGCCCGCCACATGAAGACAAGCCACTACTCCGTACTCACGACGATGAGACACATCAATCGGAGCAATGCCGGCACAAGAACAAAAAGATTCCAAGGTTGAGCATGCAATCTACTTCGTAAGCGGAAGCTTCAAGGAAGTGAACTCACTACTCAAAGATTAGAGAAAACTTGTACCGCCTTGGTATGGGTAGTCGGGAAACTGAAACACTACATGCAGTCACATTCAGTGCTCCTGGTCTCCAAAATGGACCCCGTCCGATATCTCTTCGACAAGCCCTCCCTGTCAATGCGACTAGCCAAGTGGTCATTCTTCCTGGCTGAGTTCGACATCAAGTACATGGTCAGAAAATCAACGAAGGGCAGAGTTGTGATGATGCCCACCCGATTTTTCCTTTCTTTTTTTGAAAATCAAAACGGAGACGGAGTCGCCACGCCATTTTTGTTTTAAGGGCCAAAACTTTGAAAAATGCCCGAGATTAGATATTTGGGTTCGGAGGTCACGTTACACGCCGGGAAGAACGTTAGTGTTCACCCGGAATGCCTCGTAAAACGAGTCTTCCAAGCTTAAAAACCATTTGTGTGTGTGTGTGTTCCTTTGGCCAAAATAAGTTTAAACTGAAAAAACTAAAAATTGGTAACTCTTTATAAGACATTAAGAAAGTCCCATGATTTTTGGTATGATTTTTGGGTTGAGTTTTGGTACTCAAAAGATTTTTTGAAGGAAAACCAATTCTGCCAGAATGAAAAAGGCAGTGGACACTTGATTTTAAAATGGGTTTAAGGGATTTAAAACTTCAATATCTGGGGAAAGTCCAAGAATGAAAGTTGTTCAAAACACATTAAATAAGGTTTCTGTAAAAAAACTTTCCCATTTGGAGATGATTTGGTGGACCAAAATCTTCTGGAAATCTCAGATATGAAATCTGGATTTCCAGAGACTGATGAACTGACCTTTAAAAGATAATTTGAAAAAGGGAGTTATACTCACGCAAAAAATAAAGTAAAAATATGTATGGAAAGCTCTGGATGTTGGATACAAAAAGTATTTTGTAGTCAACACCAAATTCCAAGTTTCTGTATGTCCAAAAAATTAGACCATGGACAGAGGTCTTAGAGAAAGGCTACTGGACAGCAACTTTCTCTTGAAGAAAAACATGATTTTAAAGGGGGTTTGGCATCCATGCTTGTCCCCATCTCCTTAGGATTTGATTAGTAGTAACTAGACATTTTAGTGGTGATCTACTATATCAAGCCATCCTTAGGGTACATTAGGACTTAAGCATTTCATTTGCTTGGGAAGGGGAGATTTAGCTTTGAAATCAAGATTTTTGTTGTGAAAATGGTTTTTAGGGTTTTGAAAATGTGTTTGTAAGAAGTAAAAACAACTTTGAAAGAAATGTTGATCCTTGTAGAGGATCATCCATGGAGATGAACTTTCATGGTGATCCTCTTGGATCTAGGACAAGAAATGAGCAAGTTACATCTTCAAAGCATGAGATGCATGCATGGATGAGAGATTTAGGGTAGGGAGAAGGAGGTTATACCTATCTTCCCTTGATTTTTTGAGTTTGAGGCTTGAATTTGAGAGTGTTTGAGGCTTGGATTTGAGAGTGATTAGTGAGTGTGATTTGGGAAAATAATCCAAAGAAAAAGGTGGCAATTCAAGGAAATTCCCACTGTTTTCTCTAGTATTCTCGCCAAGGTGCTGTGAGTGAAGTGTTGTTCTCTTCTATTTCTGAGACTGAAGGGCTTACTTTATAGGCCTCTGAAAATGGCATTCTTGTCCGCGCGGAGGGTTGTGGTAGCGTGCACTGTTCATTAATTGCAGCTGCAGGCTTTGGACACAAGGAATATTATTCAAAAATTCCAGCAGTTTGTGTTTTTCAGCTTGCCTATTTCGGATTTTTCCAATTTTTTTTTTTTTTTAAGATTCTTTTCTTGGTTTAACCTTAAATGGCAATCCCTAATCTACCCTTACTTTGTTAGAAAGGTTAGGAATTGTTAGAAATGTTAGGAATGTTAAGACTTTCGTTAATTTTCTAACGAAAATGCTAACAACTCAAATTGGAGCACTTACAGTAGCCCCTCGGCGACGGCGCTTTCGAAGGAAGCGGGGTCGTCGATAAGAGTAAGGCTCCATATTTGACAAGATGGAAAGGGGTGACCAAAGTGGTCGAGTGGCTGAATCTAGCGATAGGCTACCTACGTATCCCGAATGGGAATCAAGCCGGTCGTAGTTCGGGTCTTTGACCCTGGAGTGACTATTTTAGGATGTCAACCTGGTGAGCGAGTTCTGCAGTCGATTGCTGAAAGAAACTCTGCTGGGGATAAGAGATGACAATTTTGGTCTGATGGCTGAAGTTGCATATCCGCTCTGTTGGGGATAGGAATGACCGTTTCGGTCTGATGGCTGAACCTAATGATAGGCTACCTACGTATCCTTAAGAGGAATCAAGCCAGTCGTAGTTCGGGTCTTTGGATGTTGACCCTGGAATGACTATTTTGAGGCATCAACCTGGTAATGATGGCGTTTTAGGTGCCTCAAACCTTGATGATGATGGCTTTTTAGGTGCCTCGGACCTTTGGTGATGATGGCGTTTTAGGTGCCTCAAACCTTGATGATGATGGCGTTTTAGGTGCCTCAAACCTTGATGATGGCATTTTAGGTGCCTCGAACCTTGATGGTGATGGCGTTTTAGGTGCCTCGGACCTTAATGATGATGGCGTTTTAGGTGCCTCGAACCTTGATGGTGATGGCTTTTTAGGTGCCTCGGACCTTGATGATGATGGCTTTTTAGGTGCCTCGGACCTTGATGATGATGGCTTTTTAGGTGCCTCGGACCTTGATTTGAAATGAGTTCCCTCAATGGTTTGGGATGGATGGTCCTTCGGTGGACTTCGTCTGAAGGGAATCGGTCTTACGTCCGCTGCCGAAGGAAAGGGTGACCGTTTTGGTCGGGTTGCTGGACCTAATGATAGGCTACCTACGTATCCCTAGTGGGAATCAAGCCAATCGTAGTTCGAAACGCTGCTGGGGGTTTCGTTGGAGAAAAATCGGGCTTACGTTTTACGGCCGTCGATGATAATGAGGAAAGAAACGGTATTCCATTGACTTCGCTGGGGATTTTGTTAGCTTTTGCCGGGGAAATTGGACTTACGTTTTACTGCCAGTTGATGATTTTGATGAAAGAAACGGGATTCCGTTACCTTTCTCGGAGAAATCGGACTTACGTTTTACTGCCGTTGATGATATTGATGAAAGAAACGGGATTCCGTTATCTTTCTCGGAGAAATCGGACTTACGTTTGACTGCCGTTGATGATATTGATGAAAGAAACGGGATTCCGTTATCTTTCTCGGAGAAATCGGACTTACGTTTTACTGCCGTTGATGATTTTGATGAAAGAGACGGGATTCCGTTATCTTTCTCGGAGAAATCGGACTTACGTTTGACTGCCGGTGATGATTTTGATGAAAGAAACGGGACTTCGTTATCTTTCTCGGAGAAATCGGACTTACGTTTGACTGCCGTTGATGATTTTGATGAAAGAAACGGGATCCCGTTATCTTTCTCGGAGAAGTCGGACTTACGTTTGACTGCCGTTGATGATTTTGATGAAAGAGACGGGATTCCGTTATCTTTCTCGGAGAAATCGGACTTACGTTTGACTGCCGGTGATGATTTTGATGAAAGAAACGGGATTCCGTTATCTTTCTCGGAGAAATCGGACTTATGTTTGACTGCCGTTGATGATTTTGATGAAAGTGACGGGATTCCGTTATCTTTCTCGGAGAAATCGGACTTACGTTTGACTGCCGTTGATGATTTTGATGAAAGAGACGGGATTCCGTTATCTTTCTCGGAGAAGTCGGACTTACGTTTGACTGCCGGGAAGCTCTTTTGAAAAGGGGGGTTAACTTTGGTTAACTTTGGTTAACTCTGTTAAGTTGAGGACTAAACTGCAGAGTCCTGGAATTTTAAAGGGTAAAACAGTCATTTTGCCACTTCAATTTGGTCTGCGCGGATAGGAGCGTGACCTGGACAGATTTTAAAAGGGCCCCGCCCTTCTTCTTCCTCACAGTTTCTTTTTGAAATTTACGAGAGAAGAGAGAGAGAAAGTCGCAAAACCGCCATTGTTGGCCTTTGGAGCTTCGAAATCTTCCGATTTTCTTCGATTTTCGAGCAATGGAACACGCGGGAGTAGCTATTCAAGGCCAAGGACGTGGCCCGGTAGCGGAGAGGCGATTGGAGCTTGTAAGGATGAGGAGGCATTATTCTCTTTCGCAATCGATTGCGGAGGAGCCGTACCCCGATGCGTGGCAACATTGGGCCTCTGATCCGAGTCTCCGTACGGTATACTTCGAATCTCTCCAATTTCTTTGTTGATTTTTGCTTGAAAGTGATTTTTGTGATTTTTCTTTTTTTTTATATCCGAAAATTGATGTTCTTGGGCTTGAAATTTGATTTTGATGCTTTGCATGTTGTAATGAGTATGTGGGTAATCAAAATATGCATTTTGTTTGGAAAAAAGAATGGGCATTTTGCCATTTTTTTTTTTGAAATATGAGATGATGAAAATTTGCCCGAATCCGGGACGGACTTTTTGTCGTATGTAGGATTCTTGCAATGCTTCCATGAATGACATGAATGTATGCATGTGTGCTTTTTGTAGAAAATATGATTTTTTGTGAAAATGGGATGGATTTTTCGTTCCCTTGATTGGATGAATGAATTGTAGAAAACTGCTTATGCATGCTATTTTATGAAAAATGGGACGGAGTTTTTACTTCCGTTGACTCAATGTTATTGACATGTTTTTTTTTTATATGTATGATGAATGATGGTTGTTGAAAATCTTTTCTTTTGTGCAAGAAAAATGGGGCTGAGTCCATTGTATGCCGTTATGCTGCCGAATTTTCTTCAAAATTTTACGATGCATGTGTATGCTCTCTTTTCTTTTTTGATGCGAATGCAATTTTTTTTTTTGACATTTTCTTTTTTCAATTGCAGGGTGGAGATCGTTTTGTGACGGGGCAGCTGAATAAGCTGAAGACTCGAGGGTCAGTGAAGGTCGTGGTTGACCTGTGGGACCGGCTTCCAGTCTTGGGCCGAGGAGCTTTGATGAGTCCGAGACAGATCGTCATTGGGACTGGATTGTACGAGTTTATCGAGTGCCTGAGGGGATTGGTTAAGTTCTCCAAGAGCAAGGGCCTGATCTTTGCTTTGGCACAACACTGGTGGGATGCGACTCACACATTTCATTTCTTCTGGGGCGAGGCCACAGTCACACCCTCCGATTATGCCGCGATCACTGGCCTGTCCTTTAAAGGACGGAGTATTGAGTGGAGGGACGGCTACAGTGACCTGGAGCTGCAGGATCTTCTGGGCTTTACCCCCATTCCCAAAAAGGGGATGGGTATGGAGTATGCCGTGGTCCACGGGAAGATCGTGGAGAGCATCGAGAGCTACGAGGCTGGTGATGAGAGAGTGGCTGCGGTGCAGATTTCTAGGGCTTTCTTGTGGTTTTCTTTTTCGAGCACACTTTTTGGACATGCCGAGGGGACGGCAATGTTTGCTTTGCTGAGGACGTTGGAGGATGTGGAGATGGCTGGGGAGGTGTCTTGGGGAGAGGCAGGGCTGGCAGAGCTATATTTCGCTCTGGATCGAAATAGCCGGAAGGCCGTCAGCTCTCTGACGTGCTTCGAGTTCCCTCTGGATGTATAAGCTTTTACTTTTATTTTCCTTAAGCACGCACTTTTCTTCTCTTTTTTTTGCGCTTGATTGATGAGATCTTTCTCTTTCGCAGGTATGGGCTCTGGAGTTTTTTCATGTCACGATGTGGCGGCAGCCGGCGGAGCACATCGGGGCATATCCGGCCATGCTCTCCTGGAGCAAGCATGCTCGGGAGAAGATAGGTTCTAAGGGGCGCACAACCCTTAAGTACAGGGAGTGCCTGCCTTTGACGAGGGCTGAGACGGATGAGGGGATGGTTTTCTACCCCTGGGGCCGCTTCGACGTGGAGCAGCTGAAGGGTGCCGAGAGATGGACTGTGCAGCGGAGGATTTTGAGGGGCTTGACCTGCGATGTGTATTATCTAGGGGAGAGAGTGATGCGCCAGCATGGTGAGGGTGCGCCTCTGATGGCACCGGTAGAGCCTCCTGCCGACATGATGCATCCGAGTGAGAGATCGGAGACCTGGGGCGACTATCGAGGTGGCCAGCACTTCTCGACATTCGTGGCGATTGAGGAGTATTCGAGATTTATCTTGAGGAGGCTGAGGATGCCCCAGGTTCTTGAGAGAGAGGGGTTAGGGATTATGCGATACCCCCGGACGGACTTCTCATATGTCCAGGATGGGGTCAAATTGAGGTGCGAGATCCCTCGGCTGGCGGGTCCCACGAGCTTTCCGGCCTCGCCCGGATATGAAGGTACGGGTTTTTTACTGTCTCTTCTTTTTTTCTTTCGCTTCATCATTTTTCGCATCAATTCTTTCTGACACTTTTGTTTTCGTGCAGTTCCCGGCTGTGGTGGTGGAGAAGCTGACGAAGCAGGTGATTGGGGCCAAGAGGTTCATTAGGAGGATGGTTGCTTGTGGGGCTCCTCAGGCCAGAGCGAGGCGGGCACAGCCGGCACCTGTGGAGCGGGAGACTTCCCCTATTCCTTCGGAGCATTCTATCGAGACTCCTCTCTCTCCTCTCATAGATCCCGGCATGGAGCTGCCTCCGGACCACGTCATTCCAAGAGATTTGCATGGGCAGGGACATGTTTGGCATCATGGTGGCTCTTCTTCGCATGTCCAGGAATCCGACGCGTTCACGTTCGGATACGACTTCTTCGCGGATCTTGGCTTGCCTTATCGCGGCGTTCCGGTTGATCCAGGCGAGCCTCTCTCTGGAGACGAGGATGACTCCGAGCCCGAGACATTCATGGCTACTGAGGAGGCGGGCCCGAGCCGCAAGAGGGATCGGGGGAAAGGGCCAGCCACTGAGGATTCTGACTGACTATCTTTGATTGATTTCTGAGATTGTACCTATTTAGACAGATACAGTTTATTTTTCATGCACACTCTTTTTTTTGTTTATTATTAATATTATTTTTTTGTTTATTATTTTTTTTTGGGATGTAATAGTCTAGAATTTTTTTTTATCTATTATGAATGCAATGTTGCATGAGTCCAGGTTTCTTGGCTAGGGTGCGAATGTATGGTATGTGAACTGTTTGGGTAGGCTTTGCACAGGTTTCGAGCGGCCGGGATGAAATATTCCTCCGTGGTGCAGCAGTTTGAACTGCTGCAGATTTTTTTTCTGGTCGTGACACTTATGTCCGCGCGGATGAGACAGTTTTCTGACACTGTCCTTTAATTTTGCTTCAGATCTGGTTTTCCCTTATTTCAAATTCAAACACCTTCTTCAACCACCAGTTCAAACAGCCATTTTCGGGGAGAAGGAGAGAAAATCCATGGAGAGAATTGTGAGCATGCAAAATCCATCCAAATTAATCCAAGATTCTCAAATGTCATTCTTCACCAAGTTTAAGGAGTGGTGCCGGGAGATTATGCATGCGAGGAGGACATTCAAGATACGATGCTTGTGGTCTCTTAAGGAATTGATTCCGGATTATGATCTTTTGAGAGCTTCTTCCTCATTTTGGGATACTAGAAGGCACGTTTTTTGCTTCTCTTATAATGAAATGGTCCCGACTGTTGAAGAATTTCGGGCTTTGCTTGGTGGTCCCGAGGTGGAGGAGATTGCGATTCCTTTGCCCGGAGGAGCCTCTTTTGTTGATAGGTTGTGAACCTTCTCCATCTTTCCCCGGAGGAAGCACAAGGTATGATCCGTGGTCCCGATCACTTTGACATTTCTGGTCTTCCTGATAGATTTAGGGGCTTAGGCTTGCTTGATGATGCCTATTGGGATGCTTTTGCACTTTGCATGTTTGGTACCTTGTTCATGGTTTATTCCTTTGGAATTTGTCATCGGGCTCTGCTGGATGTAGTTGTTCACTGTCGCTTGGGCAGAGATGTTGTACCTTTGATCCTGGGGGAGACTTTTCATGCTCTTGATAGGTTAGATACCGGGACGCGGTACATGCACGGGGGCAGCCCGTTTCTCTTGACTCTGTGGCTGATGGAGCGCCTGGGGGTCCTTCGAGAAACTTCGGATATGATCAAGCCTTGGACATTTGCCAGGAGAGGGGTTGCTGTGGATTTTGATGACCAGGGCTCGTGGGAGCATTGGATGGCTGGTCGCCGGACTGAAGATATAAGATGGTCGGTGCCTCATTGGCGGGTAGAGACTCGGAGAGTACTTCAGGATGGATCTCCCGTGGTTATGCTTCCGGGGCTTTCTCAGTCCAGCTTTTACATTCCGGCTTTGGTTCTGAGACAGTTTGGCTTGGAGCAGGCTCCTTTGGAGGACTTTGATGATATAGCCACTAGGGTGATGGCTTCTGCTTCTATGGATGATCCTTCGGTGTTCCCATTTCTTTCCCGAGTATGGAGGTATGACGTCTTTCCTCCTCGGGTTATCCTCAGGCGTCTGAGACCTGTGTTTCTGACCACTTGGTACCTGGATTGGTACGAGAGGCATTTGGGAGAGACTCAGATGGCTATTTTGAGACGGCATGAGGCCATTGTGGGTGCGAAGGACCTGACAGTTTCGGAGAGGAGGAGGGCCGAGGCGAGGGCCAACCCTTATGACAGGAGCGAAGATGTTGTGACCGACTATGAAGCTTATGTCAAGAGACAGGAGAATAGGACTCCTACGTTACCAGCTCGGCTACAAGAGATGAGAGATGACGCTAGGGCTACTAAGGCCCTGACAGAGGCTGGTTTGATAGATCATGTTCCTACACCAGAGCTTGGTAGGAGGAAGACCGACATTTTTCCTGTTCAGAGGAAGAAGACCCGAAGGGGGAAGAAGAGGGGAGAAGCCGATGCAGTGGCTTGGAGCGACCTTGAGGTTTCCGAGTATCCCTTTCTTGTCGTAGCAGACACATTAGTTTGATTATGTATCTTAGTTTCTTTTAGCAGGTTGTCAGTTGTAGGAATGAACCGAGCTTAGACTCATCAAAGAGCTTTTAACTGTAATGAATATGTGAATTGCTTTAGAGTTTTTCGAGACGCTTTCATGGTCTGACAAAGTATGTCTTTTATTTGTATTTTAGACCGAACCGTTTCCGATTGCCTACGTTCCCTTCGGACTAAAGGGCTCAGGTCTTCGTAGTTCGACCCGGTTAATTTTTTTTGTGTTTTCTTTTTGTTTTTTTTTTGTTTTTTTGTTTTTTTTTTGTGCAACCCTGTTTTTTACCTAGGCCGCCCTTTTCGGGTTTTCAACATAGTTGGGTATTACTCTTTTAGCACTCTTCTTTTTTTTTGGTATATTTTTTTTGCTTTTTTTTTTGACTCAGTGTTTTACGCGTAGTATCTGCGCAGCTTGTCACCATTCACTGGGTGTACAAAAGGATTTCCGTCGAGGTCTGCGAGTTGCATGGCTCCTCCGGAGAAGATCTTCTGGACAACATATGGCCCGACCCAGACGGGCTCCCATTCGCCAAGTGGGTTGATGCGGACTGGGGGCTTCTCTTTCAAAACGAGATCACCTTCCCTGATCTCCCGATGCTTTACTTTCTTGTCGAAGGCTCTGGCCATTCTCCCTTGGTAAGCTCGGATATGTTCCATTACTTTCAATCGGCGTTCATCTAGCAGGGCCAGCTCATCATGGCGACTCTGAAGCCATTCAACCTCGTTGATTTGACTTTCCAATAGCACTCGGAGTGAGGGGATTTCTAGCTCGATTGGGAGTACGGCTTCCATTCCGTAGGTGAGAGCGAATGGTGTTTCCCCGGTTGCCGTTCTGACGGATGTTCTGTAGTCCCAGAGAGCAAGGTGAAGCTTCTCGGGCCAATCTCGACCTCGGACAGCCATTTTCCGAATGATGTTTTCCAAGGTCTTGTTTGCTGCCTCAACGGCTCCGTTAGTTTGGGGCCTGTAGGGAGATGAATTGTGACGGGTTATTCTGAACTCTGCTAGTAGCCTGTCGCATTCCCCTTCGAAGTGGGATCCATTATCTGAGATAATTTCGACCGGCATCTGCATATGATGTTCTCTTTGATGAAGAGGGCTACTTTCTTTGAGTTGAGGACCTTGTAGGATTTTGTAGGGCATCCTTTTCAGTTCCTTCGAAGAAACTACCAATCTGCGTCTCTTTAGGCTCTTCCGCAGTTCCCAAATTCACACTTGTCAAAATCTCTTCGGCAGCTTGGGCTCGATTTTCCTCTTTCCGAACAACCTGCTTAAAGATTTTTGTTCTCTTTTTTTTTTATATAATGTGTCTGCTTCTTTATCTAATGAATCATTATTAAATGTTTTTTTTAATTATTAATTAATTTATCATTAGTTAAAGTGGCAATCAAGGGATACTCAGAAAGGTTCGTCATTTCATTAGGAACGAAAGGAAATACAGCACTTGCTACAGACTCGTAGTCTTCAGGCGTAAGGCCGTCGGACGACTCTAGAGACTCGACCTTGACAATGAGAGATTCGGAGGACTCTACCTAGATTGACACAAAGGGACGGGAGACCAATCCAAGTTTCATGATCATTTCCTCGTTGGTCGCGGACGGGCCTGAGAGAGTTTCCCAATTCTTCAGTGGCATTCCTGTCAGCGGCCTCATGACTCGAGAATTGCATTGTTTCTGTTCTCCCTTCTCGATTATCGCTACCATCTCTTTGACTGTACTGAGATCAATCAGGTCCGGCACTTGAACTTCTTCCCCGAATAACTGCTGTATAATCGGACCATCCCAATCATCTGAGAAGACTTCCGCAGCTTTGGCTTTCGGCATTGTCAGCTCAAACTCAGGCTTTGGGCCTTCCTGGGCAGTAGTAAGCTTCTCGAACTGCTCTACCAGGTTGGGCACGCCTCTGAAAGTGTACTCGCTCTCCATGGTGGTGGTAGCCCCGGGTATCTTGGGTAGGTCCAAAAACACTTTACGGACCGGGTTAGCTTTGGTTCCCCTGAACTTGTTGAGGCTATCCTGTAGCTTCAGCCACCCTTCTGTAGGAGTGGGCTCCTTGACTGTGACATCACCCGGTTGTGTGGGACCCTTTACAAAGTAGTCAGCCAAATTAGGACTGAAAGGGAGAGATTTAGGGTTGTTGACCGGGACCCTTCCTGTGATAGCTTCTCTCCTTTGTAGAGCAAATTCTTTTTCTTTCGCAGTGTCCACTGAGGTGGCCTCATATCCCAGGCCGTGGCGAGTTTTCTGTCCTTTCACCTCGATGAGTTTGTGAGTTTCTTGTTGGTGCTTCCCTAGACCGAGGCCAGGTAGATAGCTCATCTTCCTCATCATTTTCGGGACCGGAGGGTTTTATCCCAAGTGATTGTCGGATCTACGTTGCAAACTTGGGCCTTAGGAGACTCGGCCAGTGAAGCTTGTTAGCATGAGACCTTCCTCATCATGTTTGATTTCAGAATAGGTATTCCACCTGTATCCGTGCCCTCGGGGTGACTAGATCCCCGTAAATGGTTGTTAGATCTCCATCTGAGACAAACTTGACACATTGATGGAGGCTCGAAGCGACCCCCTTGACCTGATGCAGCCAAGGTCTTCCCAATAAGGCATTAAAAGTGATCGGAATATCGATAACCTGGAATTCCCCAGGTATCAATTTCTTGCCAAACCAGAGGTCCAAAGTAGCAACTCCAAGGACTGCTCGAGATGTCGAGTCGTAAGATTTGACTGTGAGGGAGGAAGGCTTCAAGTCTGTAGTCTTGATGTCAAGCAGGCTCATGATCTTTGCCGGGAGAATATTCATTCCGGACCCATTGTCAATCAGAACCCGAGGGAGGCGCCGTTCATCCAGCTGGACTGTGATGAAGAGGAGTTCGTTGTGATTGGCCCCAAATTGAGGGAGATCAAGGTCCGTGAAAGTGATTATGTTCCCATAGTGGATGTTTCCAATCAGCTGTACTACGTCATCGGGAGTAGCGTCAATAGGGACCAAGGTGCGGGCCAAGATTTCTTCCAGTTTTAGCTTATGGGGATAAGACGAGGTGAGTAGAGACCATAGAGAGATGTTGGCACGTGTGCTTCATTTGCCCAGGTGAGCACGGGGTCCTCTTTCTCGGGGTTAGGAGCTTGGTGTCTTAGACAGGATTACGGTTTTCTCGGATGCTTGATCTGCTACCCTTTTATCTGCCTTGGGATTCCCTTGGAAGATTTGCCCGGATCGGGTCAACAGGTTAACTTCCTCATCAGTTGCTTCTTGACTAGATTTCTTCAACGTTGCTAAGGTCAACGGGGGAGCCTTTTTGGCTATCGGCCCTTTGGTTACGACGGAGTCTAGCAATGGTGAGGGTGAGCTTGAGTACATCTTGGCTCCTTCTGGGTGGCCCTTATAACTACTTCCCAAGTCACGAGGCTTTTGAGTGCAGGGTTGTGTTGTTGCCCCTGGATGGCCACGTGAGCTAGGGCGTCCTCCGATTCGCTCCCATAGCTTTGCCTTGCTCATAGTTATCATACAACAAGAGTCGCTATTCTCGGGGCTCGCGGCTTTTCGATTTCATCCCGGTATAGTGCGGCCATTACGGTTCCTTTACGTAATACTCGGAGCTGGAGATGATTATAGCACTACGTGTGGTGGCGCATCCGGTATCATGCCGGTTTCCGGGACTTCTCGAGAGCTGAAATACATTCGGGAAGTGACCTCTTCTTGGGTAACCACTGACAGGAGTGTTTCTTTGTTTTGGGGTGGATTTGATCGACCATGGTTATTTTCTCATTGGGGAGGATGGGAGTTAGTTTCCCTCTCTCTAACGGATCTTCGACTATCGGCTGGATCGGATGCTGAAAACCCTTTCCCCCAAGCATGGTAGGCGGTGTTGAACTCTAAGACATCCACGTGCTCGGCCCAGGAAATTTCATGGCCTTCACATCTTCGGTTTCATAATCGTCTTCCGAAGTTTCCTCGATCTTATGGCTATCAGCCTCCATCTCATCATACATCTTCTTTCTTTCACCCTTGCAAGTAGGGCAACCACAAGTAAAGGATAGGCAACGTTCCCCCTCGTAGTTCGATGTAGCAGCTCGATAGATTTGAGTCCAAATGAGGAGCACCCGGGGTCCACTGTCGGGCACTTAGGTGCGATTAGGAAGGCGTCATGTGGATCCATGGGTATGAAGCGGCCAGGAGACATTTAGATCAATAACCCTTTTCAGTGATTGCGGGCACTCGGCGTGCTCAGCGGCTCGGTTGTGACCCTTACGGTTGTTAGGCCATCCGTTCTCGGGAAAGAAGAAAAAGATCCGATGACGTTCACGAATTCATCATCTTCTGGTTGTTGAAACCCTCCATTCTCGACCAGTGCTTCAATGAACCTTCTCCATTCACCGGTTAGGTTCTTATAAGGAACATTGTGCTCTAGGATTTCGGATATGTACGGATCTGGGCGCGGGCTTTGTTGTCCCTCATCCTCTGCAGTATCAGGACAACGACCCGCGGAGTGCATCTTACGAGGTGCGGTTCTTGGGGGCCCGTCCCTATTGGCATTTGACTTGCATTTTACGGTGGTTCTTCACGTCGCTTGCCTTGACGGCAACCATTGTGCTGGCTCCCATGGCATCATTTTCGGCTTTGATTGTTCCAGATTGATTCCGGATCTGGGGCCTCAGTTGACTCTTCGCTCTCGTCATCATCATCGTCATCGCTGTCATCGGAATCATCTTCCCATACCACTGGGATTTCGGCTGAGAGGGAACGCCGATCAAACCCGTTATCGATTGTTCTAACCATCTTGTGTAAATGGTTTTCTCATGTTTTGACCGGAACAGCCCCAGTTCTTTAGTATCAGCTTTCCCTTCATCCGAGAAATAGCGGGCCTCGTATTCTTGCAAGAAATCTCTGACATGAGACCAAGGTGGGCTGACTTGTTCATCATCCTCAAGGTTGAGGGGGAATCCAAATTCAGGATCCTCGACAAGGTTGGCCATGGGTATTTGGGGACCTTTATCAGCATTTTCCTGGGCATGCGAAGGTTCTCCGCATTCAATCATATTCACCTGATTATGGTTTCTTGGCAGAGGATTTTTGACTGTATTAGGCCCCTCGGGGCCTTCCAACTTTCCTTGCTCTATCATGCCTTGGATCGTCTTTTTCAGAGTGAAGCAGTTGTCGGTCAGATGTCCGTGGGCTTTATGGAAAGCGCAATACTTTGAGGTATCCACGGGAGCATTCGGATTCCTGGGTTGTAAATTCTCCAAAGGCCGCAGCAAGCCTTCTTTCACCAGTCCCCTAAAGATGTCGTTCAGAGGCATTCCAAAGTTTTCGAGGTTCATGACCCGTGGCACAGGCTCGGGCGGTTTTCTGGGAGCAAAAGGAGTTGTGTTATTACATTCCTGTCCTGCGTAATTGATCACCTCTTTGCCTTTAGCAGGAGCGGGAGCAGTGTTGGAGGTAGGAGCCCTGTATCTGTAGGCAGGTGCAGCAACCGGCTGTTGATTGTAAGCTTTTTCAAACTTAGCTGCGGAGTTAACCATGGCTCGTAAGTCTGAGTATGGGAAGTGGCGAGGAGGCTCTCGAGATGTGGTTTCGGGCATGATGAAAGATGTCCGATTGCTCCTCTTGAAGGAGGGATGGCCATTTCACCGAGTTTGAGATTCCACCGCTTGTAGAAATCCCAACATTCTCGTCGGGACGCTGCACTTGTTGTACTGCGAATCAACTCTATTTGTTTCCCATTCCAAGTTAGCTTTGTACTTTTACGTGAACGCATTAGTAATCTGGTCCCATGTAGCCACGGCCTCGGGTTTTAAGCGGAAGAACCATTTTTAAGGCCTTTGGATTTCAAAAGATAGTGAAATAGTCGATAGCTGGCGATTGGTACACCCTTTGGCCTTCATCGCCAAGGTATACGTGTCCGAGATGAGTTTTCGGGCATGCAATACCATCAAAGAGGTCCAGATTCGGCATGACAAATTTGTGAGGCGGGGAACGATGGAGTCAGGGTCAAAGTGGCGGAAAGCGAGACTTCTTAGCGGTCAATTCGGCAATCTGCGCTTTCATTTCCTTATGTTGTTGCATGAACTAGGCCGGATGAGGATCTTGTGGCGGAACCATGGCGTTCAATCCGGTGGCCCGAGCTAGAGTGAGCTACCAGCGGCGGAGCCCGGGTGGAGGAACGGCCTATTCGGGGACGTAGGTGAAAACTTGTCCTTGGCCCAGTGCCGGGGGAGCTTGAGTAGGAGCACAGGCGAAGGGATAGAACCTTGCGGCTGTTTGTTGATTTTCAAGCGCGCAAAGTGGGTGGAGGCGATCTGATGTAGGCTGGGTAGCTTGGATTTGGAGTGAGACCCGTAGGTAGGCTTAGGTGTGAGGTTCTTGTCCACGATTGTTAGTGCATGGCCGTGCAGGGCGATGGTGTATAACCGAGAGTGCTGCGGTCTGAGTGATTACGATGAAACCGGGATGGAGGTTTGGTAACCCATCGAACCACAGTGAGAAATGGATTTGTGAAAGGCACATTGTGAGGAGCAATTGAGCTAGTATCATTCGAGAGGGCTCTGATTGTGGCCCAGAACCGAGCTGTGGCGGCATTCTGGCCCCATTCTTTGTGAAGGTCCGGGTGATCGGTTCCAAGGCGGCGGGATCCCAATTTGCTTTGTGGAGCCAGTATCCCCAACCATGAGAAGACATTCCGTCTTGATTTTGTCCCCGTTGAAGCTGTGGGCGGTTTGTCTGCGTCGAGGCTGCATGGACCCGATGTGGTAGTTGAAAGTTGGGGAAGCTGGGTGACCCGTAGGCCAGAAGCATGGGCTGCGGTGGTAGTACCATAAGAGGTTGGTGGTGGCATCTGGAGTAGTAATCGGGCGGCGAGAGTGGGATTGGCATCCTCTTCTTCTTCCACGGTGAAGGTGCCATCGGGATTGAGTGGCGGCCAAACCGTGGCTCTTAATAGCCTCCCAAGGCTATTGAGTGCATGCTTCTGTCGCAATCTCATACGTTCTGCTAAGCGGATTCCACTTTGTTACGTGCGAGGGTCCGGGAGGCGGAGTGACGTTGTCTCCATCATTACCGGTGATGCGGGCATTATGAAGCCGGAGTCGGAACAAACGGTGAAGGCGACGATGCGCTTGACTCTTCCCAGCGATCAAACGGTGACCGGCGCAGAAACCAAGCTTTGTGAGGAGGCTGCGGGGGAAAAGGCACGAGGGTTCGGATGTGCAGGGATTGAAGGAGGGTAGGTGTTTGGGCTTTGGGCTCATGCGACATGCGGTTATTTGTTCTTGTTTACTTAAAACATATTTTATTAACCTAATCGGTTGGAAAAGATTGCTCTTCTTTTTAAACTATTACGGATCTTTGGATCGGTGGGCCCCATCACTACGTCTATAAGCCCTCGTATTCCACACGTTTTTCGACTTCCCGGGGTGGGCGGCCCGGGCGAGGTCCTATAGGGCAGCGGGTCCCATCGACCGAAAATGAAAACGATCCTAAAGTCGGCGGGTAACCTAGTCTTAACGAGCATTCGATGTAAATTACGGACAAGGCGACGTCAAAGTCAAGATCATGTCAGGAGCTCGACAAAAAGTCGGCATGATTCGGACGATAAATGTCCACAATTGATCTTGACTTGTCGTCAATCGGGCGTAATTAGGCATGGAATAATCGTTAATCCTTGATGATTCGGTGTCATGCTTTGGGAGTCGGTGTATAATTTGTGCCGGTCGAGTCAAAGTCAAGGCGCCCGAGTCAATATGCTGAGTCAAAGCCCGTGACGAGAAAACCGGCAGG